>JBCFXI010000423.1:0-144623 GCA_038496175.1 Ampulex compressa | reverse complement strand
CTTAACATCACCAACCTTCTCCTTAACATCCTCGGCTATTTCGGTTCCCTTCTTCTTGGTCTCTTCGACCGTCTCGTGGACCTTGTTTTTGACATCTTCAACGACTTCGGATACCTTGTCCTTAACATCACCAACCTTCTCCTTAACATCCTCGGCTATTTCGGTTCCCTTCTTCTTGGTCTCTTCGACCGTCTCGTGGACCTTGTTTTTGACATCTTCAACGACTTCGGATACCTTGTTCTTAACATCACCGACCTTCTCCTTAACATCATCGGCTATTTCGGTTCCCTTCTTCTTGGTCTCTTCGACCGTCTCGTGGACCTTGTTTTTGACATCTTCAACGACTTCGGCCACCTTGTTCGTGGCATCGACAATCTTGTCTTTGATGTCGTCGACCACGTTCTGAACTTCGTCCAATTCTTTTTCCAGGGCTTCTTTCACCACCTTTCCGTCATCCGTAGAATCGCTGACATTTTCAATCGTCTGAATTTTGGATAAAGCATTTTTGATGAATTATGTGCGTAAATGTCATAATCAGAAGATTTATGATATTTAAGGAAGTCTGAATAATACTCGCGAAGTGTGTTTGATCGAGTAATGAAACGCGATGTTATATTTTTACAAGTTTTTTTTTTTTATCTTTACAGTTGGGAAATGATATATCACTTTAAGAGAGTGACGCAACCCTTAAAAGTGAAACAGCCGTTTATATTTAAAAAATATGTTACATACGACAGTAAAGATCAAGTAGATATTATTTACTCCGATCTTGAGTGTGACTTAAAAACATAGGTTGCGCCAAAATAATTCAATGTATTTTTCCGTGATACCCTAAATTTTTGTATGATTCTGTATGTTTAATGTGATAGCTGTACCTTGACATCATTGTCGGGTTTTACAGCAACCTCATTGACGTCCTCTGGAACTGGGAGCGCCTGAAAACGTTATGAAAGACATTGTAAATCATCGAGTCTATGAATTATTTATATAATGTTGGATTAAGAGTAAACGATAGAATTTTGCTTGTGAAATATATTTTATCTCGACGTAAGAGTAACCTTTTTACAATCATAGAAGAAGCAGACTATACCTTATATATGTAGCATTAAGTGTTCTAATCTTCGAATATTTTTACAAAAAAAATTATGTGTGATGTAAAAGCCTGCGATGATAAAGTTCCCTTTTGAGCGCGAGAAACTTTTTTGCGTTTAACTTTTAGCAGACTCAGAAATGCACAAATGGTTTTCCTTAAAACAAAAATCATCTAATATGTTATAGAAATTTCTAGACGTACCAAAGCTGTTGTAAATGCGAAGAGAACGAGGTATTTTACAATTCCGAACCTCATTTTGCACGCCTGTTAGTAAATAACGTCGGCGAGTTTTGAACAGGTATACTTGGAATCGCACAAAACTGCAATTTATATAGAAAGGTGTAATATTAAAGATATAGGTCACAACTGTGTAAACAACATCGCAATCGTCATATCGTTTAATGAAAAGATGAGAATATTTGGATAATATGTCTGGCAGATTATTTGTTCATTTTCACCTTCTGCACGTAGCTGTGCATAGTGTTATCTAATCTAAATAATTCATCAACTTTCTTCTGTTTTTCATACAATTAATTAAATTAGGAATATACAGGAAAATCCCGATAATTACATAACATCCAGTTATCGATGTTTTTCTTGCTTATTCGCCCCCACTTATTTTTTTTCGTGAGAGATTAAAAATTATGCACAATATCTAAAGCTGTTCATAACGTAATCCTTTACGAATTTCTCTTTCTCATCTTACGGCTTTGAAAATGACGTTTCTCATAAAATGAAATCCTTTACTTTGAAAGGTGGAATATAAACCCTGCCTCAAACATTTAACAAATGCTCCAATGAATTTCTTACTCTGTATAATATCATAATATTTGGTCGCTATTGATCAAACTCTAGAATTAGAAATTGAATACATTGTTTATTCTTTGACATCGAACGTGAAAAAGGATTTACTATTAAATGGTTATATGCCTAATAAAGAAGAGAAGAAGAAAAATGAACCTCCATTTTGTATTGCCCGCGTAGACTATAATCGAATATCGTGTAAGGTATGGAGAATATCGAAATTCCCGCGTTGTAGAGAAGAAACCACCAAGTTCAGTTAAATGACCATCAAGTATAGCGTTATCGTGCACCAATATGAAATCAAAGATGAAGATAACAGTAATAAAATCATATCTTTTTTTATAATTTAATTTATTAGTATGAATGTTCGATTATTGTTTAAATTATCTCCTATTACAATAAGAATAAGCGTATATCACTAGTAATATTTCAAGTATACAATTGGTACTCCTGGCTTTTCAAACGCTTACGGTTGTGCCGTATCGCCATTGTCCGTTAGCTCTCAATGACTAATTTTTACAAATTTTATTGTAAGTAGTGACAACCGAAATGGAAATACAAAAGTGTGATATTGCGTATATTCTTCAGAATGCAGAGTTTGACATATTAACAGAATTGGCATCGTACTTTAACGAATATCGTGTAAATGTCAATACTATGCTTGACGACGCAACTGCGTATGAAACTGGTAGGAAGAAATAAAAATCATGCTCATTCCTATTTAAATATTTTTAAGTATCATTTTATTATAAAGTGTTTTGTATTTATTCACAAAATATAAGGTAAAAGTACATTTGTGTAATGTATGTGGAATAAATAAAAATGAATTATAAATTATCAGAGATGCATTTTCTCAAATATTGATAAAAAATATATTTATTACTGTAGAATGTTATGAAAAAATAAAAGAAAGCACCCAAAGCATGGTGGAATTACAAAAAGAAATTGAGACAATTAGAATTGAGCTTGACGAATGTAAATTAGAGCAGACAATAATTACAAAGAAGATTTCAAATGCGATAAAGCAACAAGACGAGTTGAAAAATGAGATACAAGATGCTACAACGCAAAGAAATGATTTGTGTACTGAAATAGTCGATTTGGAAAAAGGTATGTATTTTGAATATTTCAGGCACTTGTGATACCATATGTTTAAAATATATACTTTCTAGTATATGCGGAAAGAAAAAAGCAGAAACGAGCAAAGTGGAATGCTATTAAACTTGCATGTAGCATCTACAAAGATTACTTGGATTTTCACTTGGGTATTAAAGTAGAAAAGGAATATGAATATGTAAAAGTCTCATTTTTTATAAGTGACAATTTTGCAAAGGATAAATATTTTTTACATTTATTACATCATAAAGATCGGTGGACAGGTATGTATACAATAATCAAAATAAAATAATGTTCTACAAAGTTTTATTTTGAAAATAATATTTGTGGAGTAAAATACATGTGGAAAATTGCTCTTTTAGTAGAAGAGATTCAACCAATACTTTCAAATGCACACATCAACGAACTGAAGGATATTGGTGATCTGTCGAATCTATCTGAAGTACTAGATATCACTGCATTCTTGTGCCAACTAAGACGTATATTTTTAATGTATTATGTAAAAGCAGGATGATAATACATGATAATATATAATATACATGACTATCTTGGTATAATTATTTATATCCTAATTATGTTAGGTCATTAACTATACCAAAATCCACTGTTAGGAGATTAAAGCCTTTATTAATAAAATTATGATATCTAAAACATCTCATACCACTCAAAATTACAGACTTAACATTGGCATGGTATTATTGAAATACACTTATTGCTATAACAATGATCTTTTTCCCTTACGGTACAATTTTTGTGATGTCAATTTTTTTAATACACCACCTGTTTAACAACTTATACCAAGGATTATAAGCTGCAAATCACAGTGTGGATAAATTACTTAGATACTAATATTACAAACAGGTCTCTGTTTTATCTTTACTTGTATATGGCACCTACAAAGATATATCTATAGCTCTATTTGTTTTATGGCTACTGCGAGAACATACTTGATTCATAAATGTTATATGAATGACTTAATTGTTAATACCACATAATTTCATGTAACAGAAGGAAATTATACATTTCTGATATACGATAATGCATTTCACCATTTACTGATAAGACACAATTTTAATACTTCATTAACAGTTTTACATTTCTCGCAATCTCCATGCTGATTTATTTAAAATACTTAGCTGATAAATTATTTTAAGCCGAAGTTCTAGCTAATCGAGCTAGCAGTCTGATTTAAAACTGCCTTCCATATAGGTACATGTCTGCAAGTTGCATTAGTCTTACTATATATTCTTTTCATGTAGCAGTATTCTTAAAAAAAAACCTTTGTGACCTATGTAAATGCATTTAAACATATTTGATAACCGAACGTTTTGTTCTTTCTTGGCAATCACATAATGTATTTGATCATTATTGCACCCAAAATTTGCAAAATAACAGTTACAGATACTATCTTGATGACACAGGTAGAAAAGAAAAATGTTCTCAGACCATATCCATCTAATACAAAATCAGTTACAGACAATACTTTTCTAGCTGAAACCTTGATAGAATCTTGATAACGACTAATAGAGAGCACATCAATTATTGTTCACCGTGTCAAAAGTCAGAAAATTTTCAGGGGCTCAACATATTTCTAATCAGGTAATATTAAGGTCATTGTACATTACATATGCACGTGCCTTACTTGGAGATGGAAAGGGCCAATTTATTACGTATGCATAAAAGCACATTGATAACAATTCATCCCTATTGTTACGAGTTAACGAGAGGGTCAATTGATCGCCCACCATCAATCAGCCTATATCGCATACATAGTGTAAGTTAACAGATTTTATTTGCTCTATTGACCTCTCGGCTCTGCATTTACTTGATCATTGAAGAAATTAATAGGAGATCGAAGCACATTGGATGGGAACTATTGTATAAAATGATAGTCATTTTTTCTATATCAATATTAAACAATTATGATATAATTAAAACCCAGCAAATGACTTTCGTATACTCTAGCTTTACTACTTAATTTGAAACATTATGAAACAAGCGTCTAACGAATATCAACTTTCACGTATCAGTATTGAGACATACTTTGTACATAAAAGAGAAAAGATGAAATAGGTAGAAAGCGGTATATTTGGGCTTGAACACCTTACGCCAGGTTTTATTTATATCATTCCACAGTAAAATTCTAGGCGAATAATTTAATACGCTCGATCGCAGCACGAAAGTCACGTATGCTGCATCGTGGTGGCAATAAGCATCGTATCTAATACCGCGAAACACGAATGAGTTGTGATAAATTTCACTTTTGTACGATCTAATACTCTGCCCGCAAATTTCTCCAACTCCCGCCTCGCCGTTACCCGATGCGGCGTTACTGAAATTTGTGCTGCGTTCGTAAATATCTAAGTAAAATAATAAATGTATAAATGAACATGTGGGTCACGCGTATGATCCGTTAACGACAAACAAAGGCACGATTAATTGCGTCTCGATAAAGATGAATCCGAAGGGATTTAAAAGTCATGGAGTGAAAGAACAGGTATGCTTTTGTTTCCCGCAAACAGGCCCGATAGCATCCACGACGTCGTCGGGTTAGGGATTATTTACAGCGCATACAATAATATTCGCTAATAATAAACAGAAACAGTAATCGCTTGTTTCCACACTCATCGTCGAATCGCTATTCGGCGTTAATAACTCGATAATCGTTACCTTTTTAGTCCTTCCGGCCCGTACCACCGCGAGCTCGGGTTCTATCCCTCGCCCACCTTCGTAAAATCGTACCTTCGCTCCCGCGCAGGCCGACGAAATCCCATCCTCCGAACCATAGAAAAGGAAAGAACGACGACGGACAACCTAGCGATCTACGATTGCGCGGCTCGATAGAGAGAGAGAGAGAGAGAGAGAGAGAGAAAGTGGAAATAAATACGTCCCCCGATACTTCTACACTCTACTTGCAGGTATACACCTCCCGCGCCCAATTGCGACGAATCGGTTGGCAAAAAGCGGATACAGTGAACGAGTCATCGCGCGGCTACGCGCTCGGGCTGTCGAGGAATAATTTGCGCGATTGGGCCAGGAAAAACGAACTAAAACGCCCGCATCAAACCTAGCGACGATCGACTATAATCTCCACGCCGGCCAATTCCCGCCGCGGTTCATCGGATAGCGTTCTCTCCTCGGAGAAAGGAAAAAAGGGGAAACCGCCCGGGTTATCGCGGATAATTCTCGCGAGCGGTCGGCCACGGTTACTCGTCGACGGCCAACCCCGCAGGTACCCTCTCCCGTATGGAATTCCTCCCCGTTCGATCGCGCACGATCCTTCGTGCTCACCTAGGGCCCCGACTATTCGAGGGTCGCTGCGAAGGAGACGTTGCCGCCCGACGCCGCCGCCGCGGCAGCGGCGAGCAAGAGCGTCGGCGGCAACGGTGGTAATGGCGACGTCTGCTCCGCGACTGTCGAGGCCGTGGTTGGGCAATCGTTCGCGACGCCATACACCTTCGCGTGATTTACCTCGAGGGCCACGGTCAGGTCGGCCAGGCCAGCGTCGCAGAGCACAGGATTATCTGCAATCAGAGATCGGCAAACTTGAATGAACTCGAATTTGGTTATGGCGAGGTAGCCTTCGTTGCGCGATGGCTTATTGGATTTTTATGATTCTGGCGCTCGTGCAGAGCACGCTGAAGGATGAAGGTAGAGCCGCGTATGACTGGCGATTCGTTACGTAAGTTCATTCGCGATCGCTGAGAGGAAAGGCGTTAATGCTTTGGCGAATACGAGGCGGGACTGCGCGTTATCGTAATCGTATGGCGTTTGTTTCTTTTGAAGAAGAGAGCGGGAGTCGTATCTGGATTGGTTGTTGTTTTCTGGTCGGTCGTATACTACGAAGGCACGAGTATCGTAGGATTCGCGGAGTCGGAGTTTACTGGTTTTCTGTGATTGTAAGATCGATGCTGAGCGTTTAAAATGTACGGGAAAGGATGGTTGTATTTTAACCGTGCGTCGAAGACTACGGTTTTCTTCGTCCTCGCGATGTAGGTAAGGAAATGAAAAAAGTGTCGAATGTATGATAAACGTGAAGATAGAGGGATCGAGTATGATAACGTCACGGCGAAGACATTATTAATAATAACAACAGCCAACGATGCGCCTTCGATACACAATAAATAATGCGAGATGGCGCCACAAACGGGGGTTATCGTCTGAAACTCTTACAACAAATAATGTATGCCTCGAAGTGGAGCCATGCTATTATCAGCGTGTAATTTATTTTCTGCCACCACCGACCCTCTCATGACCCGCTCTCTTTCGGTCTCTCTCTCTTTTTCCTTCCATTTGCCCACTCTCGCGCGACACAACGATGTGTTTATTAATTACATACTGGCGCCCATTCAGTGCGTCGGTGTCGGATAATTCTATCTTGGCGAGGGTGGTCGACAAAACGATTGTGTACCATGAGGTTTTACTCATGGGCATTCCTTTTTCTCCGTTACAACAAATTCTAGAGCAGTTATGCTTGTTTGTGAGAGATAAATACCGTTAATCATTTATTTCCAGTTAAATCTTGTAATTGATGAAGTGTTTACGGGCACTAATGATCCTTATTCTCAAGAAATTTGCACGCGCATCCAGACGTATTACGTTTTATAATCGTAAAAAACCTGGGGAATTACAAATATTCCCGGCATACATGATAATGATGCATAATGGCCTGTGTCATCCTAATGACTACATTTACGTATTTTCCAGAACTACCGTATTTAAAAAGCAATAAGTAGTTATAATTTAGTGTTTTTCTTTTTAATGAAGTGCCCACTCAAGACTATAGAAGTCGACAATGTAAAAACGTCCCGAATAATCCAGGTTCCAAATACGTATGTATGGATTAATAATAATAATAACGTAAATACTTCTCGCAAATAAGTTATTTGCATAAACTTAACATCAATGGGATGTACGTATTTATTCACATACTACCGCTTGTCATTGGATCGATGTTATTTACCAAACGTGAGGTACTCAGTGAATCTATTAAACTTGATCATTACATTAAATTAAATCTCTCAGAATAATCGAAATTGAATCTAACACGTTTCGAATTGTTAGTCCAATCGTTATTCATATAGAAAGCCTGACGCAAAGACCAGATACAGTTCGGTTGTTCTTTCGTACGTACTCCAGATACTTCTGCTGGCCTTATCGATAGTATTGATTATTTGCCAGAAATGACAAACAAGAATTCATGTATTGGGGGGATTTATGTTATATCCACAACACGGTGAATCATTACTCAAAAATGTATTGAAGCGTGCAACACCAGCTGTAGCTCTAATTGACGTATCGCTCCGACATTAACAAAATTCGTGCGTAGCTCCGACAATTTACAGGCGCAGTTCGCTATAGACCGCGACACAAAGCACAAGTTTAAATTTCCCATCAGGAATTATATTTTTATTAGAGCATTTCCTTCTTTAATTCCAAAAATGATTGTGTATAGAATTAACCGTATCTCGCGTATAAGTGATTGAACGCCATCTCTACAATGAGCCGTTTTTTAAGCGGTTAATTTAATGAGCAAATAATCGTGTCTTACCTTGTAGGTAAATGCGAAGTACATCGGGCACTCCATGAACAGTACAGCGTGTATTTGCAACTAGTTCCGGCACGAGGGACCGAATTTGATTTGCGCTAACGTCTGCCCAACAAAGAACCGGAAAACCGCGAAAATCTCGTTCGGACAGCGTTATGAGACGATTATGTGCCGCGTTGAGTTCCTCCAGGGATGGTAGCCATGTCTAAACATTGCAAACAGCGAATCGTTTGTATGCAGCATAAAAATGATATCGACAAAATTGAATGTTTAATAAAAATTAATATTTCTCGCTCGATCGGGAATTCTTTGTTTGATTTCCTTGGTACACACCTCCGATGTGTCTTCAAGTGTCGTAAGCTCGTTGTGAGACAGATCCAGCACTCTAAGTCCATCCAAACCGCGCAAATCTCGAGGGCCGATTGTCGGTCCCAAAGAGTTGTGGCTAAGGTTGAGCCTCTGCAATTCTTTCATCCCGAGGAACAAGGATCCGTCTAAACTCCTCAGCTCGTTATGCTGCAGACGCATATCCTGGATGTTGCCGCCTGCAGTCTCGTCGCCTTCCTCTTCCACCAAATTCTACGGACGCCAGAACAAAGTAGGGCCGCTATTACACTCTCAGTTGTCCCATATTCTGCATTGATCGTTCTAATCTTCTTCTAATCCTTGCCCAATCGAATATTGATATTCGAAGGATGATAATTCCAAGGATAATTCCTCTACGTACCTCTGACGCCGTTCGCCCTCTGTGCAGCTGTGCTATTCTGTTGTTCGAGAGATCAAGCAGTCGCAGTTCCCTCAAACCGCGTAAAGAAGCGAACGAGAACTCGCGAAGTTCGTTGTGCGTCAAGTTTAGGCACTTCAGAGACCGAAGAGGGTAAAGGGCGCTGTTGCCCCCATTTCCGTCGCCATTAGCACCCGCCGCAGAACCTAAAGACTTCAGAGAGTTATGCCCAAGCTCGAGGTCCTCCAGCATCTCAGCCTCTATGAAATCCTCCTCGTTCAACTGAGCAGAGATATTCGCGATAGCGTTAATACCCAAAATCGTAGGCGCATATGCCTACTTAACTAACATATTTTCAAGACGTTTCAAGCCTTAAATCCCCTCTCTCTCTCTTTCTCTCTCTTTCCTGCCATTTGACAGAAAAGCAATATCTCTGAACAAGCGCAAGTCTGATAATCCAAAGAATTGCAGGGAATTGCTCGTTTTTTTTTTAAATTCTCAACAACGGCTCTTGAGATCATCTGACCTAGGATTTAAATTAAAACGATTTAAATTGGAGGCTTGCATAAGAATTTAAATAAAAGGAAGACCGAGACACGATATTAGGAAGACGATTAATAAACATTGAAACAGTCACTTTTCTACTGGCAGCACAGATGGGCTACAGAAAGGAAACAAGGTCAAAAGGAAGCGACTGTAGGAATAAGGTTGAGAAATACTGCATTACTCCACAATACGTCTTGGATATCGCTCGTCGTGGAAAAGATCTTTAACGTAAATTACCCGTGGAGAAAACGGACAGTACTTCTCATTTGAATTAATATTCCCCAAATTCTCTCGTGGTTTACTCTCCCCCTTTTTTTTTGTAATATTGCCAGATTAAGTCACCGCGAATGTTCGTACACGTCGACGTGGAAGCCCTTAAAATTGACCGTGCCAAGGAAGCCGATCGTCCTCATTATCGGATAATCCGACCGATAACGGTCCGTTTCGATAAAAGTTTAATCCACGGGAAGGAAGCGCACGACACAATAATTACGTTACACCGTGGTAATTGACTTAATGCGTGGCACGCTCAGCCAACGTACCGCGAGCTGTCGTTCCTCGCATGCGTCGCGCGTACGTGCCCGTGTGTGTCGTAGAGCTGCGAGTAAATGTTACGTAAAACGTAAATTTATAGGATATTTGTTCGCCTACTTTCGTCAATAATGATTGCACAATAAAAATAGGGTATCGACGGCGGGTTTGCCGTTGGTAAATATCGAAATATTTACGTTTAACAAATGATATAAGGGGGGCTCAAAAGTAATGTCATATTTTGACGATCTTTGAAAATCAACAACGTATGTATTTACAAATGGGAAGAGAAAATGCTTCTGAGGCGTAGAATGGTGCATTTAAAAGGATATTGTTACGCTTATTATTATCTTACGATGTAAATCTATATTTAACGCCGCATAAATACGTGGATTATGCGGTGCCAATTTCAGCTGTTACAACAACGACTGCGACTTACCTCTTGCAAGTTATTGTATGAGAGCTCGAGAAATTTCAGCCGGCGTGCCTTTTGTAAAGCACCATCGAGGCTGCGGATTTTATTGTGCTGCAAAAACAATGATTCCAGCCGATGCAGATACCGAAATTCGGCAGGCAGGTGGGTCAGCTTGTTATCAACGGCGTACAACATCTTCAGATTGTGCCCGGAAGACGGAAGCTCGCCATCGAGGGACGTGAGCTCGTTCGCATTGATCAACAACCACTCCAACTGATTTAGATCCCTACAAAGTGAGGAAATACGCATATCGAAAACTGAAATCGCAAAGTCACGATAAATTTCTATGACGAATATGGATTTACAGATTTATTTTTCATTTTTACTATTTGTCGTACAGAAATTCTGCTTGTTAATATAATGAATAGAAATAGAATATAATGAATAGAAAAGAAATTTACGACAACACAGTGTACATCGTATTACCCCGTTCAAACTCAAGATCCTTTGTTCTACGCTCAGAAAATTATAAAACATTATCTTCGCGCTTTTCCCCTTAATAAAGTATCGCTGTTCTTTTTCCTGGAACTTCCACGAGCAAACCGAAATTATAAGAAAGAAATCAATTTATCCGTGTGATTCGACGCTTCGCTCTATAAACACGTAGCTGGGTCGTGAGCTTAATTGTTGCCTCCTCTGCATATGTCCGTACACGTTGACTTAATCATTTAGTCATCCGAAGAGTTGCTCGTTACATCAATGATGAATAGAGCGAATTAGATAAGAGGCAGACAAGAATGGTAAACAGGATGTCCGATATATTACAGACGTGGACAAGCATTAATAATCTAGGTACGACTAAAAACCATCGGTCGTAGAACGCGTACCGTAGGGTGCGGTTCAGGCTGTTCAGATGATTGCGGCCAACGTGTAGATGCTTCACCAAGGGCGGTAGGGAACCCGGCACCATTTCGGAAATGGCATTTCCAGCCATGGACAGATGCTGAAGCGTTGGATTGTACTAGAAATAAACACGGTGTACATGGCTTGGGAACGTGGATTATTCTATCCAGCGGGACAAGCTCGATCGTTATTCGGAGAATATTGTTTACGTTAACAAGGGCCATTACATCAGTCGACGGAAGATTTATCTGCTTCATTATACGCGTACATACGAGCGCGCGATAATCAAGCAACGTTCCCTACCCTGATGTAATAAAACGTAATTTAACGTAATTTCTGGGTATCACTGTTTATGCGTGATTAATGTATAAAATGTGCGATCACGTGCTGCTAACGCTAAGTTTCCCTTACTCCGGCACTTCGTCACTTCGGCCAAAGCGATTCTAATTTCTTTTTTCCACCAGCCCGCGACAACAGCGTGACTATTGTTGCCAACGCCGATGACTCGAATGAAAATCGGTGCCTCTGCGTAAGAAATCAAACTGCGTAGTAGTTACGCTCCGGCCACGTGTACTGGGTAAGTATTTAACCGTCTTAATCTCAATATAAGTGGCGCTGGTAGGTTACTCGAGTCGACAAAAATGATTGGCAAGAAATGCGACGAGAGCTGCATCCGCGTATGCTTAACTTGCATCGTATCATCGAAGTGCAGGACATTACGTTAGTCATGGAAGAACAACCACCGGCGGCTTAATCGTTCTCACGTTGTAATATTTCAATTCGGTAAAACGTGCGGCTAGCAGCACGAGGCGTTTGCAAAAAGCGCGTAAGTAGCGCGAATCGTCTGACGAGAGATTGCCGGACAATTCCCTGCACGTGGCTCGTCACGTGCACAACGAGCGTCCACGGAGCCCCACCAGATACACGCGGCTCTTACTCTTTCTCTCTTTGACATGAATTGTCCGTTCATGCGGAATTATCAGCAATTACAAATACGCGGTAGAATTGGACTTGATCGTGTACGCTCTCGAGGGACTCGTTCTATTTTCTATTCCCGTATTTTTTAGCCGCATCCACCACGGTGTGGCAGGGCGTTATTAAAGTTGATCCTCGGGGAGCTGCGAGACTTGCAGCTGGATCGAGAATATATTTCCGATGCAAACTCGTAATCTTATCTTTATAGAGCATAACAAAATTTATATATTATATAACGCCGCTGTTATAATCCCTATGTTAACGTAATTGAAGACCTTCTGTAAGGCTATCTTCTGCACTTCTCGTGCACACGGTATTTCAAGTTTGTACAAAACGTGGATGCAAGTCGTACAGTGTGCGGATTAAGCTGATGAGGGGAGGATGCAAGTCGATGAGACGTTCACCGTTAAAAATATATCAATGACACGTCAATCTTCGTGGCGATGACGATGAACTGGGTCGATATATCCAGTGCTAAATTCGTCTCATTTATGGTTCACCACGCGCGTGTAATTATAAAGGAAGTACCTAGGCTATACATGCGGCGCTTTAATCCCGCTCTACCGATACGTACCTTGAAATCATCCGAGTCTATACGACTAATCCGATTCCTACTAAGATCCAAGGTTCTTAACAGCGCCAGATGCGACAGGATATGCCTTGGTATAGACGGAACCTCGTTATCCGCGAGACTTAGGTATTGCGTCCTTCCTAGCCCCGCGAAAACTTCACCGTCTACGAATCTATGGAAAACAACACGAGGTTTTTTCCCATTCAATCTTCGAAACATATCTTTTCTGCAGCACAATCATATATGTACCATATAATCACAACGATATTGCCTGTCGTGCAATAAGACTGGTCTTGTCTAATACATTTACATGTTTCTATAAAGTAATTCAAGACGTGTGAAGACAATTTGTTAATTTAACATGGTAAAATACGTTGTTAACTGTGATGCAACGCTTTATAATAATATGATGTATCGTTATTGCAATAAACAATTGAAGATCCCGACATGGCTCATTGAAACGATCCTTTATTATAACTTCTGAATAAGCGGAGCTGGAATTTCTTTCCCGAGCCACCGGGAAAGCCATCCCTCTTGATAACGTTATCTTCGTCTACGCAGTCACGCTTCAGGCAACACGTGGCCCTTGTAAACACACGACCAACATGAGATGCATAATCAAGGCGCAACGATCGGTAGTGGCGCGTTATCATCTATTATTATCCTGCAAACGGGTTAAATAGGACGTAATCCAATTGTTCCTCGGCGAGGTTTGGGCATGAAAGACGGGCGAACCTATTGCCGATAAGGTGCAGCCTACGGAAACGGATTCACCAGGCGTGTTCGCGATACTGCCTGCACGAAAACATGTTTACTACCTTAAATATTATTACGGAGGACTTATTTCTTTCTTTTTTTTTTCACTATAAAACGTTGTACCAAAAAAGCTGTAAACGAATCCTTCGTGCGCACTTGCCTCACGTGGCACGCAGAACAAGAGGTTTGAAATGTAATTATGCCAATTAGCGACACCATATCCATTTACTTTCATGTAATTGATTGTAATTTCGAATTACACGGTATTTATCGTATTATGCCAACGTATGTCCGGCGAACCTTTATCGGACTGTCAACGATGGTGCCGGCCAATCGGACTTCTGAAAAAGAGGCGACGACGTACGTTCATTATCGTACGATTATTCATTTAATGTTGGCTCACAGTGCTTCGTTATTTAATTATTCCAAGATGATAAGCGCAGGGCTTCCCGATAACTCGCTTGAAAAGGTCAGGCACGATTAAGATTTCATTCTTGTGCTCGTCTTTCTTTTTCCCTCTCTCACGAGCAGGCGCATTCTCGAGGATCGTATATTCTTCATGGAGCCTCGTTTTCCTTCGTTCGTCTGGGTACATGTACCGGGGTAATCAAGGAAGACCGGTACTTGCCTCCTTTGTGCCGTTCGTAATTGCGGCAAGTGTATTTTTCCCAGAAACAAGAAACGTTAGAATTACCAGCGAATTTATGTCGGTTAGGAGATTCAATGTCCAAAATTTCAGGGGCATGAATTTCGGCGTACGAATATTTAAGAAAACCACCAGCCGCGATACGCCTCTCTTGAGGGCAAATAATTATTCGGTAATTATTGAAAGATAAATTATGTAACAGCACTTAATCTACTTGCGATTAATAAAAAGTTATACTGCTGGTAATCAATTGTTATGTTGTACGTGAGCAGATGAAATTTTATTTATTACATCACTGTTATCGCGTTACTTCATAACGTCCTCGCCACAACAAAACATCCCAAAGAGCGTCTTTTTTGGTTCGTCTCAAAAACGAAACTATGTCTCCTGCCTGGAATAATGATGGGGGCACCAAAATGTGTATCGCTTCGCGGGACTCTGTTAAAAATTTTGCATACGCCCATCAATGGCCGTCTTTTTATTGTTTTTAGCACATAAACAATTCCACCGGAAAGAAAATCGGGATGCGATTCTTTCGTGTGATCGGTTTACGAGCTTGGTTTTAATGTACAATTCGCTTATTGTGGAATTTGCAAAATAGTTACATTAATCCAGATCGTTTCTTTGTTATATACAAAACATCTTCATTCAATGCCCGCAATAGCAGACGATGACCTTTCGCAAAGATACTGCCGTTCGTATCAACGCGCACGGCACATGTACAAACACTCTCCTGTATGAGCCTTGACAAAAGATTGCGCAGAACCTTTTACAGTTCCTCCCTATTTTCCTGTCAGACACAGTCACGTTCTCTTTATTTACTTGTTACAGCTTTTACAAAGTGCATCGGGTAATTGTCAAGTAAAACCTTGCGATAAGTGATCGCAGAGTTGTCTAGTCAGACGAGGAAGGAAAATCGGCGTGTCGTGGCAAGAGAAGACAAAGTTGAGGCGTTTTAACTCAAATAGCAATACGTTCGAGGATTTGACAGCGACACTCGATGGGGATTGCGACTTGAATGGAGGAACGATCGAAGCTTCGCCGACAGGCTACGAGATTTGCTTTGCATTATCACCCACGATATTTCAATGGAGCTGCGAATTTCACAGAGCGACGGTTATACGAGAAAAGCCTTACTCCCATTGATAAAAATAACGTTTCCTGGAATAATCAAGATAAGATGGATCTCCCAGGGCAGATCTTAGGAAGAAGAAATGAAAACCGATAAAGTTTTTAGAAATGCGATAATCTGGCCAACCGAGGATAGACGCGTGGTATGTAGTAACCATGACTGATAGCTCTCATCCATGCGTCACTATCATCGTCACATAATTTTCTTCCTCCGCGTTTGATCCACGGAATCACGGCGTCCTTGGTATTTTCAGGAAACGAGGCAAGGAACTCATTCCTCGTACTCGCGATTACCGAGAGGCAATCTCCTTCGTTTCACACAGGAGGACACAAATGTCCCCTCTTGGTTCAAAATGGAAACTCAAGGAGACCTTCCATCGTATTAGAATATTTAAAAAACACATACTCATTATCCATTCACAATACAAAACCGCACCAACGTCGGGCAGAGCCTCGGCACTCGGCAAATCTTCCTATACAATCGTTCCATTTGACATCGGGAAAACCGGATTACGAGACGTTTCTCGAATAAAAGTTTAATCGTACACCGCGAAACGTCACAAACACGCCGCTAATCGGCTTCCGCGAGAAACACGACGCTCGAGACAATTATTTAACGGTACAACCAGCTGCCGTACCCCCGACTCACCCTTATCCGCGATTACGTAGAACTTATAATCCGAAGGTCGATCCGGTAGGTTTACTCACCCCAGATGGTCATGATTGAGCTCGAGCCGGGTGATGGACATCCGCAGCTCCTTAAAGTCGTGCCGCGATATGTCCCTGAGGTTCGAGTGAGAAACCCTCAGGGTGATCTGCTGCTCGGCGGTAAACTTGCCCCGTAGCGCCTCCGCGACTTGCTCGAAGGAGTCCATGCGCTCGCACACGACCTCGATGCGCTCCCCGTGGCCGTGATGACCGGCATTGTTACCGGCATTGGCAGCAGCAGCAGCCGCTGCGGCGGCAGCTGCGGCCTGCGCCGGGTTGATAACGGGACTAGAAAACTCCTCCTGCCGGCAGGTGCAGGGGCTTATCTCGCGCCTAACCGCACAGTGCAGGCTCGTGCTGGCGGCCAGTCCTAGGAGAGTGTAAAGCAAGCCTGACATCTTGGAATGTCAAAGTGCAACCGCACAGATCACCATCCACACGGCCAACGTGAATCACCACGCTGACGGTTACGGGGTTGATCACTCGGGGGGAACGCCGCGCGCACCCTCTTCGAATCGACCCTCGATTATCGCGCCGATCACGCACCGACTCCGATCCCTGGAAAATTTCTCCCCCGGGTCCTCGAATCACCCAGCACGTACCGTTTCACTGTGGAACTTGTACTCGACACGATAGGCCGCTCACGTTAGAGCGCAGCGCGGCACATTAGCTTCCCTCGACTCGAGGAAGTGATCCTTTGAGGATAGGACCAGGGTAGTCCCAAAGAGGGGCCTCCGGCTCCGATCGAGTGCGCGAGATCGAAGGAGCGAGGAAGGAGCAGATCGGGCGAGAAACTAACCGCGAGCAGAAAGGGTGCGTTTCTGGGTGTGCAAAGGGGGTTGGTGGCCCTCCGCGGTGGATAACCGGCGCGATCGTGCCGGGAGACACTCGGTTCACTGATCACTGACACCACCTTCGAGGGAGCACTGGCTAACGACTGACAGCTACGTATTATCTACACTGTCGCGATCCACACCCCACCGGGGTATATATATCCACTACTGAAACGCGGGTGAAAGCTGGCTGCCGTCCGTCTATCTCTCTTTCGTTCTCTTTCTCTCTCTCCTGCCGGACACGAAGGAGGCTTATCGTCGCCAATGGGCCCTCCTCTTGGCGCCACGAACGCGGCAACGGCATTAAGCCGCGGCGCGCCGCGTGAGACTTACTTATAGTCGCAACGTGGTACCGTGGCGTGGCGCGGCGCCGCGCCTCCGGGAGAGAACTCCGGTTCTTCTCAGGACTCGTACATTATCCGTATACCAAAGTCTTCGTTCTTTCCGTCTCTCCTTTCCTCCTCCTTCCCGAGGGCCCCGACCGCTTCTCCCTCGGCGCCTCCTCCCCCTCCCGCGCCCCTCCGCGCTTTCCTATCCTCCGCCTCTTCTTCTTCTTCTGCTCCCCCTCCTCCCCCTTTCTTCCCTCTCCTTCCTTCTTCTCCCCCCCCCCCTCTTTTCACTCCTTTTTTATCGACGCCCGTCAATCCATCCGTCACGGCGGCGTATTCACCCTACCAGACGGAAACACACCACGCGCGATGCCGTATGCTGGCCGTACCCACTGATGCTTCCGTCAATCGTCCGGCTTACGCTACCGTACCACGACCCCGATTTCGTTTTTCATACCTCGGCTTTATTTAGGTGGGTGCGGCCTTACGCTTCGCACGCTTGGCCCTCGTAACAATCGTAGACGTTGCCCGTTCGACGAGTCGCATCGATGTCGACAGAACGACGATCCTGGATGGTTGTTTTCCCTTGTTGTACAACGCGGGACGTATCGTGGCTCGCGCAGAGTCATCGACGTGACTTCGATGGGCTGAGAAGATTCGTATGATTTGGTGCGGCCAGCGGTTTTATCCTGACGTACCGTTTAAATTCTTCTGAAGAAACTCGTCCCAAGGAGTAGTATTATGAGGAGATGAATCGTGACTCGCCGTAGCTAAGGTCTGAATCACTCGATAGGAAAAACACGGGACGGATCGTTCGGCGATCTAGGAGGGACACGGGCTCACCTACGAGGAACGATTTGATATTAACGAAACTCGGTGGGAAGGACCGTCAATCGTTCGATGCCGTCGTACTGCATATGCGAGAAGAGTGTTTGCACCGATAAGGAGAGCATTGCTCAACTTTTGACCTTTGCTTAGCCACGCCGGGGTCTGCTGGCTGAAAGAAAATACCAGATAATTCGCTCATGCCATCTCCTTCCTTTCCTCCCTTTCTCCGTATCTCTTCCTCTCTTTTCCATTTTTCACCGTCCTAGCTTAATGGACGTGCTTGACAAGCGGTTATGGTTCATGGTGAGCCCGCGTCCTTGTCAAAAGGAAAATCACGTACTCGTGCACCGAATTTCCGAGGACAGGCCGCCGCATGCTCGCTCGCAAAAGCGCTCCGGGACGATAACGGCGTAATCGCACGCCTAACGATCTAGACCCGTTAAACGCTCCCAATTAACACGCTTTTCCCCTGCGCATTTGTTTATGATGAACGAGTGACGTCATGCGATTCCTATACACCGCCATCGGACATAGTCACGACAGTCACCTTCCTTTTTCCCTCCACGGTCTGACGACGTCGTGTGGTAGCCGCCGCTCGTTTTTTTTTTTTTTTTTTCGGATTGCACTTCGGGCCGAGGCTGTGCTCCGTAGGAATCTCGGGTGGGGAGCAAGAGGAAGACGATGGATTTCGAGGTGGACGAACCGTCGAGAACGCCCCTGGAATGCCGGTTCGATGGAACACGGGTCCCTCGTTGTCGTCGTCGTTGAGCTGCCGGTCTTTACGGATGTTGGACGCCTGATACGGAACGGATGCAGCTATTAAGAGCCAAGCCGGAGATTTAGGTAGGTGTGAAGCCAGGACGTATGCTTTGGCACACGACTTTACGTCGTACAAGCTATGCCGCCCAGTCTTATGCACCGTATGTTCGTCTTGGCTGTCTCGCCCGACCGTCAAATTCTCGCCTCTTTGCTTCTGGCATTGATGCTCGCGATTATGCACCGCGACACGATCGCTCTGTATAAGGTCCGAATTAATGGCGCATTTTTTCGCTTGCCGCAGCGCGCAATAAATCCATACCTATCGTGGCAACATCGGTTCGTACGTACCGGCAAGCGTACGACGCGGTTTGTGCATCAATAAAATGACCCTCTTTCTTGTTCTTAGTAGCCTGCAGAGATCGCACCATCATCGTGAAATCAAGATTTTTGATGGACGAGAGGAAGACCTCGCATTGCATCTGGAATAAGTCTATGGACCATCGCCGATAATTTATATGTATGTCCGTCGAGATCGTACCAGATCTCCGAACGTCTCATTCGTCAATCGTTTATCTATGCTGACGAATTAATGGTACTGGCGATAAAACGAATTTTTCCAGCTGTACAAGGAAAACGCAAATTTCGTTTTGCTAGTTTGCGCGATATTTCATATTCCTTTCGCCTATGACGTTTTGCGCTACGCCGGAATATTCGAAGAGGGAAGAAGGAGAGCACTTCGCGGTAGAACTTTGCACGGCATGGAATGTTATTGCCGGCCCACATCGCTGACGCTCCGCGGATGTCGCGACAGCATCGCACGCGTTATATCAACCAAAGACGTTAAATGAATCTCGCCTTGACCACATCGACGAACGAGAGCGATTCAATGCCTGCAGCCGGATTCAATACACAAAACGGCGAAATCGAGTGAAGGCACATTTCGCGATATAACGCGCTTAACCGCATATTTCCCATGAGCGAGATCGATCATTCAATTCTATTACATTAGGATTGATCGCACGTTCGACACGTCGTTGGCGATGGAAGGCGTAAAAGAAAATCGAGCGAAGAAACCTTTTGCAGGCGCAGCAGGAAACGTCTTGAACGATCATATCGTCGCTGAAAAATATACGATCCACGGAGTGACTCATTTAACAGTTGATCTAACCCACGTCGAACCTGGCCGATGTACTGTAGGATAATTGGCAAGAGTGCAAGGAGATTGGCCGTACGCTCGATCGAGCGCGTCCCTTTTACGCTCATTTCGCGTCTTTTCGGTGGAAAAAAACTCTGACACGGATGTACTCCAGGCTGGCTTTGTTCCGAAATACGATCGGCGTCCGACGTGCACCAGGGGAAACCGGTCGTTTCGCCACGTATCGGTGGCATGCAAACGGCACGAGGACAAATCGACGTCCCGTCTCCCCGCGGATGGCAAATTCGGGATCTGTGACCGCTCTTAATATCAAGCAGGGAGGGGGGCAAGAGAGAACAAGGCACAAGCTACGGAGAAACTAACGCGATGTGTTGGTTAACGAATGCGAGAATGCGACCTGGCGCCAACTCATACGAACGCATTCGCTGCGTCACGCACTCTCAGCTATCGGGCTCAGCGTCGGTATATCGCTCCTCTCGGGTTCCCTGGATCTGTGTGTTGCATAGCTTCGAGACACGCACGCGACTCCTCGTTTTCTTGTCGAGAAAGAGGAACGACAGAGGGAAAGAAAGAGGATGAGAAAGGGGGGAGTAGCCAGTAGCAGTTTAGAGTACACGGGAGCATTAAGGTAGCATGAGATAGTCAAAGCTTGGGCACGTCCGAGTGGCTTTAAAGGATACACCGACGATCGATGTTTTGTACTTTGGAGCCGCATTTCTAAGACGTATTTCAAATAGGTCGGCGTATCATGAATCTTTTATGAATGGTAATTTAAAGTAAGATCGTTTAATCGATAAGCGGAAAGCCAGGGACGAAGGTCCTGTTCGCATAGATATGACAGAGCGCTCCGTTCTTTCTCCTTAAGATGGTGGTATGCGTAAGTAAGACAGCTGGCCGATGGCTTCGCCTTCTTTTATTCATCGGGTCTTCATTAACTTACGGGTTCACCTACGGCTTTTATCTCCTTCGCACTTTCTTTTTGCTTCCTGGATTTTCAATCATCGTTCGTATTAAAGGCGCAGGGACCAGACGAACTATGCGAGAAAAAGCAAAGCTCCGTCGGGCCGAGTAAGTACCTACTAACCGACGAGATCGCGAGCAAACTGAGACTCGAGCGGCTACATCATTACTGACACTACGACCGAAGGCGGCCTGCATTTCTTGCGCTACAAGACCACGACGTAACCCCTGCTTTTTCTTAAAGTACCGCAGCGGTGCGCCCAATCATCGCCGTTCGCTCAACACCCGTACGGCTTTCGATCAACCAGCAATCGCGTATTTCGCGGAACAAGCACGGCAGATCGGTGTTACGATAGCTCATTCGCAGATCGCCATCGCGTATTTGCGCGCTTCACGATTAAAGCCCTCGAGCGCGAGTCGCAAAATCGAGGTAACCGGTAGCCGATCCTCGAGGAATGAGAGCCTCTGACGGCGTATGTTTACGATGGGATTTAAAAGAGCATCTTCCCCTTCTCAACGCGGTCATGGGTGAATCTCTTTGGCTTTTCAGTCACATCGCTCTTATTGGGCCTTTTTTTGCCCGGACGCCGGGCGCCGAGTCCCGCCACGGGCATACTGTCACTTCCTGCATACAAAATTGAAGCACCATTAACATTCCTCTATGTTGCACGATCGGTAGCATTATCTTCTACCGATATACGCGCGTACGTATACGAACCCACACATGTCCTGCGCACTCCGGCGTACCCGGATGGTTCAGTCGATGCCCCAATCTGAATAATGCGATCGGCGTGCTACGTGCCTTCTCCTCTTCTCTTTTTCATCTCGGTACGGATCACGCGAGAACCGCGGTATGTCGGAGTTTGAGCACTCATTTTCGCCGAACGCGCCGGCTCATCATCCTCCTGTATTTTTGTGCGGAAAAGAAGCGGTGGAAATTCAAAATGGAAACCAATTTCGAATCCGTGACAAATCGGTGGGCCACTTAGTTTGACGATTCTGTGAAACGGTTTCATTTAGGCGCGCGAAATAGTATACGCAGATTCCTAGGAAATAGTTTAGTATTCTACTACGTTATTATCGTGAAATGTAATTATTCTTTTTTACATGTTTATATCCTGTCAGCCTTTTTTTAGCTCTATAATAGAAGCGTGTTTAAAATTTCGTTTATAGAATGGAAGTTTAAAAGAATGGAAAGAGAAATGTCAAAGTTTGACGAATGCTACATCTTTATCGAGATGTTTTTTATATTAATGCTTTGCCCTACAGGAAGTACGTTTTACGTTATGTCGCCCTATCTGCAGTGACAGATAATGTTTGGGTGTTCTGTATGATGGTACAAATGCAGATTAAAAAACACGTAAAGTGGTAGTTTAGTCTGGTTTATTTGAATAATATACAATGGTGGCATATGAAAAAAATACTTTACAGAAACTCATGATTTCCAGTATCACAGAACTATTTTATCATACACCAAATTGTTTGTATTATGCAATATTTCTGTTACATTGTGCGGGCTGAGTACAAAATGTTTTCATTACATTTCAATCGACGTAATAATCGGTTTGATCAATGACGTTTCTTTTTTATTACATAAGGTGGTCTGTAAAAATATAGTACTGTCATTAATACCGACAAATAACATCATATTTATCAGAGCTTTATAGTTATTACGGAATCGGCTAATATTTTTATATTTTATACAGTCGTCCAGAAATTTTGGCCAAATTATATATTACACGAGATAAACATCTGATATTTCGAAAATAAATTAAAAAATAATGCTAACATAGGTCAAATAAAACCTAGAATATCGGAGCCCAATAAACGATAAAAAAGAGACCGATAAGGAGTTATACATTATGAGCCGATTTCAATGCGAATTATATAGGGGATGATGCTCGGCACAGAAAATGCGTGACAAACATTGTCGATTCTACATCCGTTTTGGTGGTGCCATCTCTTTGCAACCGTGAACACTTCGAAGCTCTTGATCGCGACGGAGCAGTGATTCTCAATAATTCTGGCCAATTGATCGTCAAGGAAATCTAGCTATATCTAGGGAATAACTGTTACGCCATATTGTCGGTACTTGACGCATAGCTTGATACGTGAATTCTGGGTAGAGTAACGTGTGTCGGTTTTTCTCATTGCCGTTGCAGTCGTCGATGAAATCGTTGAAAAATTCGGGCGTACAATGAGTGCAAAGTGAATGAACCCTAACAGCGCGATCGGATCCTACCGTTTTATCAATACCGTGGGTTGCTTGGGGCTTCAAACAACCGTAAAAGTTAAAATAATTTTTCTTGCCACTAGCTGCTGACGAGTACCGTTTACAACTTGCACCTACGTTCTTGCGTAAGTGGGATAGGCGATTTCTGAATTTACGCATTCCCCATTTCCATTATCAGTGCTAAATTCTCTGAAATTTTAGCTTTCCTAACGTGGCTGAGGCCAATCAAAAATGATTGACCTTACGGTGAAGACCTTGGACTCACAAAATCATGTGTTTTCCTTGGAAGATGACGTAAGTTTAATTTTCCACTATTTCAAATAACCATAAATGCCTGTACTGCATATTTAATATTTAGGCTGCAGCGTTCAATAAAGTCATTTCCCACGATGTACACGGCAGTCGCCATGGGGTACTACTTTCATCGTGCATGATATCGGATATATTCTTGTCTAAAGTTACCCAATTTCCGCAAACTAACTCTTTCTATCTGTTCGAAATGGTACCTTAAATGGAGCAGTAAAAGATCGATATCGACTGATGTCTTATTTCGTTGCCCCGTGTGTTTCAATATGCTTATTCAACACTGGACTTATATGTATATTCTTGCACAAATTCTCCCTGACATCAGCCTCCATTTTACTTTAAAATAAATCACAATGGAGTTTATAACCTCTCATATTCATAATATTCTTATTTTGGATATTGTGGAATGAAATGCAATACGTGTCCAATGGCGATTTTATATGTTTTATATGTATTAATTGATTTTAATAAACTGTAGTATTTTTTATATGCCAGCATTAATTTGAGATATTAAGAATTAGCTTGTTCAACTATTGACTGCGCAATAATTGACGTATGATGTATAACATTGAACTTCATTATACTTTTTCGAGTATATTAAACAAACTAAACTAGGATAATTGACCTTTTTTTAATTTATAATAAATTTGCTTTTTCCTATCTTGGCAACAATTTCAATATAAGAATGTTTGTTTTATCTCTGTATTTATAGCAAATTACAGTACGTGGTTTTAAAGAGCACATAGCAGAGTCCGTCGCTGTTCCAGCAGATTCACAGAGGCTTATTTATTGTGGTAGAGTTCTTCAAGATGAAAAGAAATTAAATGATTATGGTAATAGGATAAAATGAAAGAATTTATATATACATATATATTAGTTTGTGTTTATTAAAAATATTGCATATCAATGCTAAATTTTAGATGTAAATGGGAAGGTAATACATTTAGTACAACGTGCACCACCACAACCCGGGCAACGGGGAAACGATGAAGGGCAAGGACAATCTTATGGGCATGGTTTGCCACACCGGCAAAGGGCACATTATCGATTGACACGTACTCCGATGCAAGGAAATGCTATGTACCTAGGTGCATTGGCAGTACCTGCTGAAATCACAGAAGGACGTGGTTAGAAATTTGCGTGTTATTTGGCTTTATTGTAATTTGTCATCTACATGTTGATATAATTTTTCTTTTTATCTCAGGTGTATTTATGCCTCATTTAAATAATGCTGCATGTAATAATCGTTTGACGACTGCCATGCGTGTGCTGAATCAAGCAAATGAACTTATGAATCGCCTGGAGGATCCTAACTATCCTGTTAATCCCACTACATCAGAAAGCAATCAATCACCAATGCCCGCACAGATGCATGTCCAAGAACTGGAAACAGAATCTGAAGAGTAAATACAAATAGCAACAAAGATAATTTCAAAATATACATTGTAAATTTCATTTTTAATGTGTTTTGTATTTCCAGTAACAATGAAAATAGATTTGCACAAGCAACAGCAGCAGTATTAGCGGCTGCTTTATCCGCAGCCAGTGCAAATAACGTGACATTACTTAGAGGTCTGTGTTAATATGGATTTGGGTTAGGAATTGTTTGTCAGAAGGATAAATGTTTACTTTGAAATCTGTAGGAAACAACGAAGAAAGTACTGAGACTAGATCTACAACTGAAGCCCAGGATAATAACCAAAGTGATTCACAGCAGTCACAGCATGAACAGCAAGGATCCACGTCAAATACTGATGCCCAATCAAATAGGCGACAATCTATACAGTAAACCTTAATCTAAACACATTGCAAAATTACATTTTATATTTTGAACTTTCTAATTAAGTCATTTTAGGTTACCTCGCCCACAACAAATGGCTGCATTACTAGAACGAGTACTTGATATCCATGATCGTCTAAGATCTTATATAGAACGTTATCGTGTTCTTATGCAGACTGATCCTGCATTACCTGTGAGAGTGAGTCCACATTTTATATTTTCTTGGATAACAACTTACGAATGCGCAATGTATATCAACTACGATTATTTAGCCTGGACCTGAGGGCGTGGAAGAAAACCAAAGAACAGTGGATGGTGTCAGTGAAATTTTACACTGCATGTCCCATGCCTGTCATGCTTTAAGTGATATAATTGTTGATATGGGGCAACAACCACCGAGAAGTTTAAGATGCCGACCCATGTTCATGCAACACTCAGCTGTACTACAACCTAGTGTACCATTTCAAGTAGAGGTATGTATAATACTGTAGCATTACAGAAATTGTAGGATAAGAGAAATTTTATTAAATTTTACTGTACTCTCAATTTATTTATGTACTAAAAATGAACACATATTTAATATACTTCAAGGCGCACATTAGTTTGCATGGACAAAACACGAACAGCAATAGTGGCGAAGAAAACACTGGCACTAACAATGCAACATCACAACCGGAAGGGACTGAGAGCACTGGTGCTAATGCAAATCAGCAATCAGATTCCGAAAACAACACTCAACCACTACCAGGACAGCAACGGCAAGCAAGACAGGACCAAACGCAGACTCCATTTGGTGCGTATATATATACATATATATACTTGAATTTTACATCATATAGGCAGAAAGAAACTAATCTATTTTACGCTCCATTACAGGAACAGTTTTTAACCTGTCCAATAACGTAGAAGTTTTAATGGCGGTCAGTGCTGAAAGTAACATGGATTCGGCATTGGGAAATGAACAGTCTCAGAATGGTGAAGCTAACAATAACAATAATGCTGGCAGGTTTTTTTTTATACATCGTGAAAAGCACAATACTTATTTAAATATCTTTCATGCATTTTCTGACTCTGTATTACTGATTAATAACAGGAAGAATAAGTGCCACAGGCGTATTCCCATTCGGTTCAACACCGGCACCTTCCTTTATACGAAATTTAATGCAGGCTGTCGCCAATCACGTGGTACAAGGTAACATAACAACTGCAACAATAACCCAGAATCCTCCAGTAACTGTGGCCGGACAACAAACGAGCGCTGCAACGGTGGATAGCGGAAGTACAAATCCAGGGCAGAGTACACAAGCACGGTATATTTACGTTCCCCTTGTCTAACTTCATTAAATCAATCTTGCGATATAAATATTTATATCTCATTATAAGTTTTCCCCATTAGAAGCAATGTTGGTACTCATCCTACTACGGCAACACAAACTAGAAGCACTTCTCGGCCGCACGTATTTCATCAACAAGCGCAAGTATTTAACGTTGGGGCAGGGATGGGCACAATGGAATTTGATCCACTGTTACCCTGCATTTCGCATCACTTGCGACGCACTCCGACAGTAATGCCTAATGCCACCGCAGCACCGTCGCAAACGATGCAACACAGTCCTATACCACCAACTGAAGCGCAGGGACACCCACAAGCTGGTACCAAATTTATGGAGCCACGTACGATTTAATCGGTTAGGAAAGCTTTTAACATTTTCACACTTTAAGGTACAACATCGACTGCAAGTAATGACGCTAACACCAGTAATAGGACGCCACCGACAACATCACAAACGAATCCCGAGAATTCTCTTGAAAGTCTAATACAACAAGTGTTAGGAGCTGCAAATGGTCGACCACAGGCCACTTTCAATATCAATAGCAATGGTAAATAGAGGATACTACGATACTGCGAATATTAATTGTAAAATATATGTTACAAAAATGATTGTATGCAATTACTATTACAGCACCGCTTATAACAGAGAATCTTCAGAATATAATGCAAATGCTAAGCGGTGGAAATATCCATGTAGGAATTGTGGGTAATAGGTATGTTTGACCGTGGTTATTAATATCTAATCAAGAACTATAATGCGTGTATAATGCAATGATCCGATGACTGTTTAATATGTAACAGGGGTGCCAGTGCTACTGGAGTTAGTTTTACCTTGGCTGATTTATTGGAAAGCGAAGGTCTTGCAGGGAGCCCTTTTGGAATGCAGCACGTAGAGGGGGACGCAAATATGCTCTTGAATTTGTTGATATTCGTGGTAATTTAACATTACGTGCACTTTATTATAAAGATCTTCTCCGTCATAAAAGCGTATCCGATAGTAACATAATAATTCTGTCAGGCCAATAACATAACTTTGGAGGGATTGATGCAATTCCATATTGGTCAACCAGAACCAATCGCGCAACTAAGGAGACCATTACTGTCGTTCTTTCAACGTTGCTTCCCAAATGCTTCGTCCGAAGAGTGTCAAGAAATAGCTACGGAACGCTTACTCACACAGCTCAGACCATATCTGCAAAATTTTTTCTCAGCGGAGGAAGAGATTAATGTTAGAGATGGCGCGCGTATAAATATCTGCGCAACCATCGAGTCCTTGCTCTCTAATCATATCAGAAGAATACTAAGTATTTTGTACAATGAGGGTTAGTAGTATCCTTCCCTACTGTCGCTATGTATTTTTATAACGAATATCATTAATCGTACATTATTCCACGTTTTCAGACATCGCCGCCGCGACGTTCGGCCAAGAAATCTTGGATATTTTAAACAGTTTGGGTGGACAACTATGCGCGGTGCTTCGTTATTCCATTCGCGGTGGACAAACCGGTCTAGAAGCCATTGCATCCCGCGTTATGGTTGGTCACACCTTTCAATATCCTACCCACTTGTCTCTAGACTCCAAAGCGACTTATTCTCTACCATAATATGTCCATCCGCCAGACTGACATGTTGAACAGCACGCATCCTGCTTTCCTGCAATGGATGCTGAACGTATACATTGACCGTTTCTTCGCTTACTTCACGCACGTGCCACAGCCACCGGATTCCGAAATCGTGCCGCTTCTGATATATCAAAATACCAATTCGCAACCCGCCCCGGTAGTTTCTTCAGCGCCAACGACTCAATCGCCGCAGGTACAACCCGAACACGAGGTAATGTGTATTTCCTAATATACACGAACCTGATAAATCACGCATCGTACAATACGTGGAAATTGGCCAACCTTTCCTGTCCTCAGCCTATGGAGACAGAGGTCGTGGAAGAGAAGACGAATTACGAGACCCTATTGCAGGAAGAGGATGAGGATATTCCAGAATCATTCCCTGGGCACGAAGCGTTACCTTCGGTATATCATCCAAGTCCAGAGCTTCTTTCTTCCCCTTTGTAAAGATTCTCGAGCGTATCGATGTGTTCAAACCTTTTCCTTTCCAGGATTGGGTACCTATTATCGCACGGGATGGAGTAAGGCAACGTCGTCAGTTACAGGTACAGGGCATGGCGAATGGCGGCGTGACAACGTTCAGCGACGCGTACCTCGGTGGATTACCCACGAAACGTCGTAAGCTTATCGAGCAGCAAAAGTCACGGCTGCTAGTCAGTCCCACACCCAACGACTCGACGTTAACGGCATTCGTGGAACGACTGGTGAGGGAAAGCGCCGGGCGGGCAGGTGTCGAAGAGGTCGAAGGAGCAGCCGTCGCCGTGGCAGCGGATCCCGGTGTTAGACGTGCCTTTGGCCAAGCGATCAGGGATTGCGTATACCCACGCAGATACGGATTTCCCGACCCATTGCGCTTTCCAAACGCAAGTAAATATTTTTCATATCAAAAGAAGCCCCCAGAACTGTAAAATGGACAGGTGGGAAGAGCGTCATTTTGGCTTAGAGTATCTGTAACGGAGGATCCAGGTAGCGTAAGATTAAGTACATTTTAACGACCAAAATATACGCAGGATATATTTGCAGTTTGTTGCGATTACGAATATTACTTAGTACCACGTGTAAACCATTAAATCGATTTTATAGAGGACGGTAGGTCTTACCGATACATCGTATCTTAAAGGAATGTCGTGTAATCAAATGTAATAGCGATTTAAACAACATGCGTCGTATTTTATTTTGTAACTTTAATGAGCTAAAATTGATTTCTCGATGTATAAATGTGTTAAACAATTAATACTGTACTTCTATGATATTAAAGTGAATATTGTAGCAAACGTGCTACCGTTACCACTCCCCTTTGTACTCTAAGCGCGTGGTATCCTCCAAGCATTGTTGTGCTGGCAACCCATTGGTTTTTTTCGTACGCTACTGCATTTCCTCGTTTCTTTTTTTTTCGTTTTTAAATGTATTGTGAAGAACGATAGCTACACACACGCGTAATGTGTATATATACGCGCATATACGCATATAAAAATGTATAACCATTATTCGTAGAAGCATATAACAGTTTTCTTGTATTACAATCCTACAACTACCAATACACGTAGAATGAATTAACAACTTGTTGATGGGATTAAAGCAGTATCGTGAATTCAACATCGATAATGTTCACGATGATAGGTATCGAGTAAAGGAATCGCCGTTTGTAGGTGCATATTAAGTTAGAACATGTATGAACGATCGTTTGTAAACATGATTCCAAGACCAACATACGCTACATTAAGGCAAGATTTGTATAACATAAATGTCGTTAAATAATGTGATATATTCCTTATTTATACATCACTTCTTAATTTACATATGTATTATACAATTCGCATTCATTGCAAAATGCCATGCGTTATTAAAAGCGATTTTCGCGGAATCAAAATTTTAATATTTGTAGACTTATATATACTATCTAAAAAATCATACATAAAATATAATAGTTGCGATTATTCCAGTTTTTACATATATATTTCGAAAGAATCAGTGACAAAATTTACGTTATTGAAAGTTCCGAACATTTATCCCCACTGCACATTTATAAAAGCAGTGTGGATAGGATTTAAGCCGTATAAAAATAAACAAAGATGAGGGTCACTGAATAGCCGAAGGAATAATTAGGAGCTAAAATGCAATTGTATTAATTACGGTTATGATAAAGACTGACTTTAAATGGAATTGCATTCTATGTATATTCCTATTGTGCAAGAATTGTGCATTCACTTATTAATTCATATTTTAAAGCGACATTTACGCACAACCACTTTCTGCATCAGAATCTAATGAATCTTATTAGGATAATTCCAGCAATTCATAAAACTGTACGAGAAGAGCGCAGCCTAAAATCAAGAATTGTTGCAAGATGTTGGTCGATAGAATCACTTTTTGCGGCCTTTGTATATTAAACTCCTATTCTTGCACGATTTATTTGTTTCTTTCATTTAACCAAATATTGTGAGATATTTCTCTAATATTCACAGTTTGCTCTTTATGAGATTTTTCTTTTCAACACGCAACAATGCACATACTATAATAGAATATACTTACATTTGATATTTATTAACAGCATACTTGGCTATATATTTTTTATTAATTTCTATTGAAATCAATTGAGTAAATGCATATGCATCATCGATTTAACTTTGTAAAAAACACCAAGTAATTCGTCGTTTGCGTTATTTTGGAGTATGTTTTGTACGCAACAGGAAGCAAGAGGAAATCGAAGCAATATCGTTTATAATGATTGGTGATAACAATGATGAAATATGTATCCTAAATAATATCATATACCGGAAGATGTAGGATAAATTACTATACTTTATAATGTATTTTTGTTTTATTACACATTTTTTTTATATTTAAATTTATACAAAACATCGCGTATTAAAGCGTAACATTTTATAAATGCGATTCTTGGTGCTCGTAAATATTTTATTACCATTTTTTTATATTTTTACAACAGCTACTTCGGAAAAATGTCTGCCTATGCATTTATTAGAAATCTTTAAAATACTCAACGACGTTCACTTTGGACAAAATAGAAGTTTTATAATAAGAATTTTACAATATACAAAATATAGAATTGGCGATGCCCGGCAAACATTACGAATCTTTATTTTGCAAAGTGTCAGAAATTATCTTATGCATATTGGTGTTATATACGTATTTGTATTCAGTTTTTGCTCTAGACAGATAATAAAATTTACTTATTTACATTTCTTGTGCGTAAATTTGGCGAAAGATATGCCTGAACAAAAGAAGAATACAAACGAGTTAATTACGTCAAATCAGCGACATATGAATAGGTAACAATGACAGTATTTAAACATTTGCGTATTTACGAAATACGTGCTGCTTTATTCGAAAAGACCAAAATGGCAACATCCGTGATTGGAATAAAACAAATTTTGTTACTCCTAATATAATTTTTTGACGTCAGTGCCTCAACTCGTATACATCCGTATAAAATATGAATTATTTAAAAGCGTAAATTATTAAAAAAATTTTTTACTTTACGCATGAATCTTACTTCGTTTGCCAACTACACATACAGATGTTTGTTCTCCGCGAGCAACGAAAAACTGCCAAATATTTAGACGCCGCTTTTTTTTAAAAAAATAACACGTACCATTGATGACGCATAAGTATAATACTATGAATCACGCCGTGCCAATATATTTCTCAATACCCATGTTGCAAGAAAACGATCTTTTGCTGATTATAATTCACCGTAGAATGCCATTTACGGGATAATTACAGCAGTGCATTTTCCAGAAATAAACTAGGACGCGTTTTTATACCGTTACAAGGCACTCATTAGCACGTATACGTATAAACTTTGAGGATTTGTCAAGCACTTCGCATAATCTCAATGAGATTCAATGAAGAATGTTTGACATGTTATTAAATTAACGCTCTTGAATTTTCAGCTCAAATTTATCGAAGCTTATATCAGATTGAAATATTACTTGGTAAATCGTAAGTAAAAATGTAATAACTCCCAATTCTTGCAAAATAATAAACAATAAACCCTATAATCGATTAGCCACCTAAATCCACCATTGCCATATCATTTTCAATCGTATTTGTGATTATTACTTTATCTTAAAGGATGTACACATTACGTAGATATAATAATACCAAAGTACACACAGCGCGATGGATAACAGCCGTTGACATCAATGTGTACTACGCTTGTTTGAACTACGATATTCCACCTACACATCGAATTCTAAAAAATATTTACCAATCCGATGCCGTGAAAATTTTAACAATTATTCCCACCGTGCACAATGGCTCATGATTATCGCATTTCGATCTCGAGCCGTCGCGGTGGGGATTAAAAATAGTTTTGCTGAAAAACAAAATGCCCGGCGACTGAGGGGCAGAGATAGGTGGAAAATTCGTGCCGGCTCTTCTTGAGTTTAGCAAAAAACGAATTTCCCGTCCTCCACCGGTTAGCTCTCGCTAATAGGCGCTCGTTAATATCGCGAGTGCCACTCTTGAATATCGAGGAGGGACTTCCCTCCTTTTTTTCCTCGTTTCGCCCTCCTCTTTCGACCGCTATTCTGCTTTCTCTCTTTGCGACGCGTGCGTTCGTCGGATTAAGGCATAATGCAATTACGAGGGCCGCGTCATTTTGTAAAACGATCGTTAAGCGTCGAGAGCGTTCGCTTGCCATGGCTCCCGTCAGAATGACACCACCAACGATCGATCGCTTCCCTCCCCCGCGTAAGAGTTTATGCCGTCCGGGTTTCGCGAAAAACGGGTAAGTGCAATTTTATGTACAATGCGGCGTTAATAAATCGATGCATTGTAAAATCGATGTTTAATTCAATTTCGACGTTTTGATGGAACATTGCCGTTCGCTAAAATATCGCACGAACGATACACACCGGCATTGGCTATTATGAGAGAGCTCGTTCATGAGCGGCACCGCTCCGCACGAATTATCCGCGTACGCGGCGCAATATAATGTACCCTGTATGAAAATTCATTGTAATTTACATCCGCCCGAGGTAAGTCTCTTTGATGAACTTTATTCTCTGGATTTTTTTTTAGATAGCGCGTGTCGCAGGTACATCGACGAGGCGCGTTGTTTTACACACCGCTCTCCGCTTCTAACGTGCAAAGAAGTTTTAAATACGGCAATTTCTTCTCCTCCTGACACACAAAGAGGAATATACTGGTGTTTTTCCGATTATAGGAATTACGTGGATTAAGCGAGTGAAATATGCGGGGTTAAACCTCTTGACACGTGTACTCGACGATTTTTCTCGCAAATGCAAAATCAAAGAAAAAAAAAAAGGTCTTTGCCTATTGTAAACTTCTTAATTCGTTACAAACACTCTCGTGTGTACAGTGCATTCTCGAGTTTCGCGCATATTTGTTACGAGGAAAAAGTGCCGGATACAGAAGGGGCGAACGCGCGATAACGTAAGAAACTTCATCGCATCGGACGGCCGACTCCCCGGTTACGGAGTAAGAAAAACTAGCGGAGCGCGATTAAAATATTTAGTACGTAGCGCGGCGCGCATTTGTAGAAATTTCGCCGCTGACGAATGCGGGGGGATAAGCCGACAACGCGTCGCCACATTTGTAAATACGCCGTAACGATATAATTGCCTATGCCGGCGTATTCGTTATGCGCGGCGCCGACGCGTCGCAATTGTTCCCGACTTTTATTAATATTATTTTTCGACATCATTGGCCGAACGTAAAACCGCTTGGTGTGCGCCCGGAGACAGAATTTTAAGCGTATCACCGGGGATAGCCCGTTGTACCCGCCGGGATTGGCCATCGACCGCGATCCGGTTGAAAACACGTTCACGTTATACGAGGCTGCGGACGAGTAAGCTCATTTCCCCGGTTTCCACTTAAGGAAAAATGACGTATACGCGAGGATATCTCCTTTCGAATACCACGACGTGGAAGGCGATGATGATACGCGTGGCCGAATATTACGAACGACGGGGAAGCGAGTTATATCCTATAGCCTACCTATATAGGTATATTCATATATATATATATATATATATATATATTTTTATATATATATATATATATATATATATATAACTACACATACGTGTCTTCGCATCGAGGCCGACAAAACTTTTCCGTCGCGGGGGTACAGCCCCGTTGCACTTGTCAACGAAACGATTCGGCTACCAGGAACGATATCGTCTCGAATAGACCCGTGGCTGCTCGTTGTGTCGTGGGTAGGAACAAGAGGATTTTTCGGATCTGGGAGCGAAAGGCGTTAGTATTAATTGGCTGGACCGGCTTGTGTGGAGTGGCTCGAATGATCCCACTACCACCACCGCTATCCCACCGTCTTACTACGTCCGAGGGAACGTTTTTCGTGGTCCGTGCCACGGAAATGTTCGTTCGTTTGGTGGCCATCCTACCTCCTCTCGTCTCCTTTCTCTGGCCTACCTCGGCTCATACCAACCCTCTTCTTCCTTTGCTCCTTTCTCCGTTGGGGGTTCGAGGAGGATCGGCAGGGGTATAGCCCGCTTGGTTGTACCGGTGGTATATGCGCATACACGGGCACGCAGAAAGGCATAATAAAGGTCGTGGAACGATCCGCGCGGAGTTAACGGCCGGCTGTCAAAGCGTGGCATATGGCACGCAGTTGGTCGGAGCCCCGCCGGTATTCCGGCAGGATTGGCCTTTTTCGTTCCCGATTACGCCTCTTTATTCGCCCACTGGGCGTCACCGTGGATTTTTCCGGACGCAGGTTGGTCGTGCCTCGCCGTACGCGTCTCTTATAGGCCGTTCCGCCGTCTTCCTCGGTCGGCTGTTGGCGGAGTCCGCGCGGACCGGCCGAGGCCGAGGTTAAGACGCCTTGGCAATCAAGTAGAACCTCGGGCAAGCAGGGGCGGTTATGGGTGGTTATCGGAAGGGGGTGCACCGGTCTTGGTATAGAGAAAGAGAGGATGTACGAAGGCGGCCATATTTAGAGAAGGAAATCGGTGAAGAGCATTTCGCGCCGTGTACCGGGGCTTTTCCTCTCTCGTTCGTCCGTCTTCGTCCTTTCGTATACGCGCCCCTCTATCCGGTCCTTCCGTGCATGTGCCGTGCAGCGCGCGGTATATCCACGGGTGTTGAAGTTTGACGGATGAAAACTAACCGAGGTCGTCAGAAGCGCCCGAGGTTTCTCCGTACCGATGGGGAATTATGGATTTGCAGTGGGGGAGGCGTCTCGACGATCGCCCGGAACGCTAAAAGGCGAATCCGGACGCTGTTCACGACGTGTTCCATTCGAGCCTTCCTTTAACCCGCGCCTTCTTTACGTACTTCCTACGAACGGTCTTGAAAGAAAAAAAGGGCGTTGCCGTATTCATTATCGCCCGCGTGCACAGGAACACGGCATAGACCCCGAAATTTCAGGCCTTGGGCCACGTGGGGGGAGGGCTTAGAAATGGACAAATTATCGCGAAGTATTCCGTTTAATGGAGAAGGGAAACGCGCGCCTGATTTTTCGCGGAATACGGGACCGCGTTCAATAGCGCTCTCGCGTGTGTATAACGCATACACTCCCGTTGCGTGTCCGCGAACCTTCCGAGAACCACCCTCTTTGCCAGGACATTCAGACCCTGCGGGCACGTACGCACACAACCTCGATCCTCCACCGCGAAAGTCCAATGGCGTAGAAGACATTGTTCCAAACGATGTTCCATCATAATCGCAATTTGCCCGTCCATTATCGTGCCTTTCGTGCTTCTACCTCATCGCCGCGGCTTAAAGACCCGATATCGTTTACAAAACTGGCTCACGCGTTATTAATGTCTCGCGTAAGATACGAGCTGGAATCGTAAAGTTCTCGGTACACAACGACACGTAGTCCGATAAGGATCTCGTATCAAATCTTGATTAGTCGCCGGAATTGGACGTGCTGGGCGTGAACCATGCCATCGATGACGCCCGTCGTAGGGTCAACGTCGCAACACTACACCGGGAATGTTAATTAGAAAATCGTCATCGTCGTCGGCATCGTTGAAAACCTGGGCGCGTTAAGCCGTGGCTCCTACGCTATTGTCGAGATTTCCTAATACAGACGGGGCGCGCACCCGGGGGCATAAACGTGCATGCACGCGTCAATGGTACGCGTATAATCACGTGCCCCGAATCCGGGCAAGTGTTCGCGTCGGGATGCGGGGGCTTTTGCAAGCGCTTTTTTGCAGTCGTCGACGTGGCAGTCGTCAGGGCTGTCGTCGACGGGCGCGAAGCGTTGCTTGAAGCTCGAGAGCTTTTTCTGCATCGCGCCTTCGCGGTATGTAATGCCATTTCTCCTCGCTTCGGTGCCGCGACGAAAACACTCCTCCCCGGTTCTCCTGCCGTTCCGCCTGCCTTTTTCTTTTTCTTCCTCCCTCCCTCTCCATCCCTCTCTCCTTCTCTCTCTCTCTCTCTCTCTCCCTCTCTCTTTCTCCCTCTCTCTCCCTCCTTTTTTTTCAACATTCTCCCCGGAGCTTTTTTTTTATTCTGCACTCACCGCAACGCCGGGGCGCGCTGTTAAGAGGTTACCACATGGCAGCATGGTTTTCTCGACTCCGTGCGCGATACCGGCGCACATTCATCGCCGTGGTTTTGCAAAGCGACGGTGGCCGAAGCGCGATAAAATATGAAAACATGTTAAAAAGAACGGTTGTTTTGGGAACGGATCGCGCGTGTACGTAAGGCGTAGAAACCGGGGGGAGGGACCGAAATGTTTACCGACAGTGGACGATACGTACATGTTTGGATTGTTATTGGTGCGCTATCGGGGGGGATAGGAGCGCGCTCCTTTTTTTTTTTCTTCGCGTACACGACTTATCGGAATGATTTACTTCTCTCGTAGAACGATGGGGCTTTGTTCTAAAGTACGACTTTAGATAGGATTCTAATGACTTTTCATAAATATATATACATATCGAATGGTAGTTGAGTCCAAAGATCCGCGACACGCAAGTTTTCCTAGTGGTAGCGTGCACGACTGTCGAACCGCGCCGTCGATAAAACTTTCCGCTTGATCTATTGCCGCTTCAGCAATTAATTCCACCAGGCAGCTGATATCGGTACGTTTGTGCCCGTTATCAGAAAGCGTGGAAACAGTGACGGTCACTGAAATCCCGGCTGGCGTATCGCGTTTTTTGCGGAAAATAATTTTTTGATCGCTTTAACAAATGGGTTATATTTTAAATTATCGTTTCCTCCGTTACTTTAGATTAATATTTTACTTTAAAATGCTTTTAAGTCGAAATATATTTTTCCGGGTTTATACGTTGCCCGATTAATGCGGTAAAAATCGGGGTAAAAATCCCGTTGCGCAAAAACAGTGAGATGTTATTCGTTTTGCCCTTTATTTTTATTTATCAAGAAACATCAACAAGTTCGTGTAATGTAACTCGACCGTTGTACCTGCATTAGCCATTAATTAAATTTGGCTATTACTAAAATTTCACGCTGACTTGCCTACATCGCTTATTAATGAAATCTGCCTACGTCGGTTATTAATGAAATTACTTGAACAAATGTAATTTTGAATCAGCGTCGGAATTATCATACTTGATCGATTTCGAGCCAGAATTATTGCTACTTTGATCGACTCCGAAAACTGCCAATTAAGCATCACAATGTGCAACGAGCAGTCACGTATCATTGATCGAAGGGGAAGGATAAGAAAATCTTGCTCATTTAATACGCACAGATAACATCGCGGGGCAGATGCTTCAAATCGTTTACCCCATACGCGAATCGTTCGAATAAGAACAAATATTTACACAACAGTTTATGATCTTTGCTCGCTCGTCAAACTATGTCGAAAATTGTCGTGCCATTTCGCAAGGGCCTCCGAGCTCAATCTCGAGTCCCGCGATGGATTTTAGGTTAAAAAATATCCGCATTAATAACAGGGTCTTTTAATATCCCCATATTTCCCGTAATCACCGAGGAAGAATGCCAGCGGCGATTAAGAGTAGATTTTCAATTACGGCGTACGAACCGGCGAGCAACTCTTGTCGAAAATTGAAACGGCGTGACCGCAAAAGGCCAGCATTTTATACGCCCCTGAGCTGCGTAGCGCGAAATGCTTTCGCCGGATATCGAGCGGACGTGTACCTACCGCGTACCGATTGATGGCCGAGCCAATTGGCAGCCAAGCACTTGGCAAGAATGATGCAATTAACCAATAAACACGTTTTCCAACGAGGCGACTGCACGTACATGAGAGCAACCGTACACACGCGCATGCACATGCTCGTACAGGGAGCACGCATCGACACGAGATGAAGTCACGTTCTATGTTCCACGAGGCATGCTTCGATACACTCAACGATTATCCGGCTTCCACAAATGCGTACCTCTTTGTAGTCGATCTTGGCACGATCGTATTAAGCGCTCCATCGGTCAGGACGATGCGTTTTTCAAATTCCATCCTCCTTGTCTCTTTCGTCATTTTTCGACACCCTTCATCGCGCCTCTTAATTTGTAAATGCGGCATATTCGCGTATTAATGCAGCGCGTTTAATAGTGCACCAAGAAAATTATGCTACCGATCGTCCTCAAGGGCTTTTAACTTTCAACGTTAAACCCCTCCCCCTTGCTCGTGATCGAGAATATTTTAATATGATGGATGTAAAGCGGCAAGTAAAGAAAGAGCATATTGAAGCGGCGGGAAATAATAAGAAAACTTTCCTTGTTTCGCGATAATCGATAATAAGGAATGACACTTAACTAGTTATCTATACTTTTAAAGATTTATATCGAATTTGAAGTTCCATGTTTCATTCGATCGATACGATGTATCTATCTATCGAAGCTTATTACTCGTCTGAGAAATCGGATAGATTCGTTCAAAGATGTTAAAGCGTAACCCACGTGCAACGCGGTTATTAACTTATTTCTCATGCAGGGATATGAGTAGCGTCGAAGGATACAAAATAGGAATTTGTTTAACCTGTACCGTAAGATTATCTTGAGTTAATACACACCAGATATGATATTCTTCTGGAAATTACGTTATTTTTATACAGCCTTGACGAGCGAAATACGCTGTCGATAAGTCAGTAGATACGGAGCAAGGAATTTGTATCGAGCGTTCCACTCCGATATCACCGTAAGTGTCGACGTATTCCATTCGAAGACTCATTATTCCTTTTGGATCGTATAGATTTGTTTATCGCGTTACGCAGCAGAAATGTTAAACTTTGCCGTTAGCCGCCTACTGAATTTCCATATCGTATCAACAGCACATACTAAACACGGTAATCGCTTACGGTGCGTATCGTTATGCTTCGATTTTCCAACATCATCGAAAAGCTGCGTACATACACGAAAGATTATAATACGCTGATCGTACACAATTCGAAGCCAAACGCCAGAAAGGGCTCGGTAAGGTTCGCAGTCTTTCCCGCTTTCTATAATCCTCGCCGTGTCGCAAGCCGAGCTCGTGGTCGATATTATCAATGGATAATACCGAGTAACGCCGAGGAGTCAAGCGGCCCCTAACCTTTACTCATTTATTTTTATCCGCGGCGAGCAAAGGCTACTCGAGGTGTCGACGAGAGAACGTACTTTGGGGCTAAGGAAGGAGACCAAAGGAGGGCGCCATAGCTCGCATGTCACGGCTCGTTAAAATGCTCCTTCCGCCATTTCCGCCGGAGCACTTCCGCGCCGACAGCTACGGCGCTTTCCTTCCTCTTTCCCGCTAAATAACGGCAAGATTAAGTGTCACTGCGCCGAGTGCAGGAAGGACAAAGTGATAATAATTGTTTGTAGGGAGTTGAGGTGGAAAGGTCGCCGAAGGTTCCCCGTCCGTGGGCGGCGCGCCCGGAGTCTGCAACTTGTACATACGTATACGCGCGCGAGGGGAGGAGAAAAAAAGGGCATCTGGAGAGAAGAAGGGAGGGAGAAGATGCGACCGTCGGCCAGGGGAACAAAAAGGGTGCGATGGCAGTATGAGGTCGAGGATGAAACGGCCGGGCGCTTGAGAAAGCGAAAACGAAAACGAGTGAGCTCAGCCGAGCGTGACAGGAAGGACGGATGGCAGAGAACAACCAAGGGAGACTAAACTACGATCCGAAAAAACACGCGGTCGCGAACAGGAGAGGCGTACCCACGGCCGAAGGTTTTACGGGCCTGGTAGGCGATTTTCTGCGATACGAAGAGTTTTTATCGCGGAGTTAATGAAACAAAATTCTTTTTTTTTTCTACGGGACACAATTAACCGACGCAGCCATTAATCTCCCACCGCTTGAACTGGAAGTATCGGTAAAAAAAGGAACGGCTATCGTGTAACTAAAATAGGACTTCTTCTCTCGGAAGGCTTGTCGAGCACAGAGACGCCGGCTGCAGGCGGCATATTCTTTATACTCGTCCTCCTTGCTCTTCGCTCGTATTCCTTTCGATCGTTCTGCAACACTTGTGGCAGAAGTTACGCTGTGGTAATAGACGAAAGCGTCGACTTCCGCAAGGTGAACCTGCATTCGAAATTCCGTTCATAATCTCTGGGGATTTCCATGTGCCGCGCGTATCGTGGACACCCGTTGTTGAGAAGCCACGATAGTGGATTCCAGATTAGGTAATCTCCTGTATTAAATAACATTTATGATCGTACGTACACACGTCAGTGGAGCGTGAGATAAAAACAAAAAAAAAAACTCGTTGAGAAAAAAAAACCCGTTTCTTGACGGCTAAGAAATCGGGGGCATGCCGAAGAAGGAATCCGCTCCTGAACGAAATGTAGGAGCCTTGTGCGAGCGGCGGAAAGGAAAGCACCGAGCGCCGCGCCAGGGAGAGGGAGGGAGCGCGAGTGGGCTAGGGAGTGGGAGAGAGAGAGAGAGAGAGGTAGCGAGGGAGGGAGTGAGAGGGGAAGTGAAAGAGAGAGAGAGAGGGACGAAGCGCTGGCGAGACCACGTGGTGTCGCGGTGAGCAGTGGGAGGGCGCAGCGGGCGACGAAGCAAGAGAGGGAAGAGCTTCCCCTCGACTCTGCGGTTGATTAGTTGATACCCGTCCGTCGTGAAGGGTGGATCGTATGCTTGACGTTGTGCCTGGCGCGTTACCGTGTGTATTCATCCGGTCCTCCGGTGAACTGAACCTCGACCTTATTGCTGCCGTACTCGCGCCCACATATCCTCCTTCTTAACGGAATAAATACCAAGTGAGTGTTGAAGAGAGCTACCGAGAAAGTGACAGTGGCAGTGGGTGTGCATCGACAACAGGCTACCTTTGGTGCTTCGATTTCGGTATGGTGAATGATAGTGCGCGCAGGCTATGACCTGGGATACCGTGGGATATACCTGAGGATAACGGAGATATATCCATTACTCCAGACCGGGACTTTGGCCTGCCGGAAGGGAGCTACGAGGTAACCTCTTCGAGGGTCTTCCACGATAAGATGTACCCCAGCGCCGGCATAAATGCGGCAGCTGTGGCCGTGGCAGCTGCGGCACGACACCCGGTAAGTGGCTCTGCTTCTCTTCCCTTTTCTCTCTCCTTTTTCCTCGCTTTTTATTATATTAGTCATTCTTCCTCCGCCTGCACTTGCCAAAAGCGCCGCCGTCGTTCGCGAGTAAGAAAAATAGGGTATCGCCCGTCGAATAAGCCGTCGGCGAGGCGGAATAAAAATACGGAGCAACACGCTCAGGCTTACGAAACTTCCGACAGGAAAAACGGTCGGCATTATTGTACGTAATAAAAAGGCAGGGCATGTCAATCGTGGGTAGACTTTTCACCATCGATCTATTACCACGACGATCTATTTTTCGACGCTGAACGCAACCGCCGTGTACACTTCATTCTAATCTGATAACCTCGATAAAGGGGGAGTTCACGTTGCCGTAGATATTTCGTCCGTACGATACGCTAAGTTAGGTCCGTATGTACGCGTGGACGTATCGATCATTCAACCGCGGTTGAGGGCAAAAATATTGTCGTTTTACGGTCACCAACCACGAGAGAAACAATGTTTTTCTGCGAATCATAAATAAAGCAGTTGCTTTAACCGCTTATCGCACACATTCTCACTTATCGGGAAATTATGCACGGATATACGATGCTGGTTACTATGTGCCCTCACTCTCAACGCTTCACGTTGCTTCCAATGGCCAACGATTACCGGCATAAAGCAACCATGAAAGTATCCAGATCCGCTCGGAGATACGATTAACGTTCTCCTTCGTGGTCACAGTTTTCCTGACATTGTCCGCGGCTTCCTCGCAATCCTCGGCCGACGTTCCGATTGAAATGGATTACAAATCGGTGCAATTAACGTCAGCCTTCCCTGTCGAGCTACCGGCTTTGATTTTCCGAAGGGAAGGCTGCAAAGATTTCTCGAACATCCTCATTATACCCAGCCATCCACGCTCCTCGTCCATGCCACTTCTTCGTCTTGCCCTATTATGAAAATTGCGCCTCCAATATTTCGTATCCGGCTTCACGACGGATTCCTCCGAACGTAGAAAAAGCGCCTCGTCCACGGGAGGATCGCTCCTCGATGCCGGGGTGCAAGTCAGGCACGCTAATTCGAGTCGTTGGTATCGAGCCATCGGGCCGACAGGTGAATCTGAAAATATTTTTTTTTCTCGCCGACGCCACCATGCCGGGATAAAAAGGCCGGGCCGAAAATATACCGTCGAGCTTTTTCGGCCGGAGCAGAGGTTCACGCGTGCTGCCGATCGGACTCTCTTTCGGGTCGTTAGTCGAATGAATTCGTTCGCGTATTTATTTTCTCTCGATAGTTTACCCACGTCCGTACCCACACGCCGCGGCACATATGTGGGGATCGGCCACACATGTGCGAGGAGAATTTGCAGGCGCGTATGCGAGCTAAATACCTGGGCGCTCGTGTGTATAAATACGCGACGGATGAAATTGATGCGGGCTTCATTTTTTCCCCCCGTCGTCTTTACTCATCGCGCAATAATGTACGGGTATACGGGTTTAGGGGCGAAATGCAAAGAAGGATAGGTTACGAGTCTGAGGGATAAGGGAAGGACTTACCGCACGGTTAATGCCGTCGAGTAATTACCATCGTAAATTTTTTTTTTTCCGAACTATTTATCGAGAGTGTAATCAAAGAAGGTCTGGCCCGTGAGTCATGGTAGAGATAACTTACATCCGATTCGTCAGCCCTTGTGCAATAATTACTCATTACAAATGCGCCAATGTCTATATGCGAATATGTTTTCCTGCCGTCGACGAACGAGGGACTGGAAATTGAGCATTTCTTGGTAACATTATAGCGATCCGAACGTAAGTTACGTGTAACTTAACAGATGTCCTTTCGACGAAGATCGTTCGCGGATAATGTGGGACGTTTAACGAAACTTGGAAGGCGTACCACTAACGAGATGTTGCTGCAATGCCAACACGATTTGATCCCATTCCTATTTGAGCGTGATTCGAACGGGAATGTGCCGGATGACGCGTGTACGAGAGAGAGATAATGGGCGTAGCCGATTTCCGCATGTGTAAAAGCAACGGACAGACAGGTAGGCAGACGGACGGTGGTGTACGCAGGATGGAAAGGGGTACGGAGGGGTGGAAATAGCGGGTAGAGACCGACGACGGAAAAATATTTGGCCGGGGAGCAAATTTTCATTTGACCGTAAACACCCGGCTAGCCGAAGCGGAAAAGCTCGAACGAACGACGAAAATAAATCTATATATCGTGACCGCGCCACCAGTAGCTGGTATCCGCAATTACATTATATACAAACGTCCTATCACGTACACGGTGCATCGTCGATTGCGTATCGGCCAAATGAAAAACTACCCTTCGAAAGGGGGAGCGATTTCATAGAATACGGGAGGATGTCCAAAGATCTACGGTGTAGAGATAAAAATACAACGTGGTCCGTTCTCCGGACAAGCGGGTTCTCGTGGATGAATCATGTTGGGTATCGTCGCCGCTTAGTTCCCATTAATTTTATTCTCCCGACTTCGGGAGAAGGAATGCGCTCTTTCGTTTGTACGATCGATGGTAAAATTTTTTCTCGGCCGTGTCGGCTCTTGTATCCTGATAGCCCTGTTCGTCGTCTGCCCTCAGCCCCGGGTGTCTTTTAACTTTCACGGTTAAATCCGATAATCCTATTAACGCGTTGCACAGCCGTAAAATTCAGACCCGCCGCCTGCAGGTGAGGTTACAATTTGCCGAAGGTTGGAGGTGGTGCATTGTTGACAAGTGCTTGCAGGGTAAATACAGGTGCACGAGCCTGAAATAAAAAAAAAAGTTACCTGAGCTACGATCGGCTCCGGCATTGCTCGTGTTTACTCATCATTGTCATCCTGCTCCCTCGTTGTTTGTCCAGCTCGTTACTCGCGCTTCTCTCGACCCACGTCTATGGGCCTTTCAGGTTTCTAGGAAAATTTTTCGAACCCGCTGTAGGAGATCCTCGCTCCCGCGTCCCTTTGGGGCCATAAAAAAAGGCGTGTCTCGAATCTTGGTTTCGTGTCGTACACTTATATCCACAAAGCAAAGTGTACGGATATTGCCTATCGATACAATACCGGTCCTATCTTAGAGGAAGGGGCGCTTCGAAAAATGTGATACATCGTTCAAACATACCTGAAAATTGAACGTATCGGGAAATCGCACGACCACCTTTACGTTACCGCGGTTTTATAACAAAACGTACGCCTTCCACGGATCTGAAATCACGGTAATAATTGGACAAGATCCGTTCCATTTATTATCCCGGCAGCGGCGATTGGAGTACAAGAACGAATAGCATCGTAATTGTCTTCTGGTATGACAGCGAGGAGAGGAAAGAACGGGGGGTGAGGGAGGTTCGAGAGAGGGTGAGGACGAGGGATCAGGACAAAATTGAAATCGAGACGAGGGAAATGACGAGGGTTGGGGAAGAGAGGAGGCGACAGGAATCGAGGTACAATTGCACGAAATTCACGGGCCGCGCGCTTGCGAGCTTCCGCAGAGACCGCAATATGCATTGGTAATTACACGGGATGAATTACACCGCGGAATGAGCGAAACGTGTTACGTGTAATTGGCACGCATTATAAATCTCGCGACGTGCAAATAGCCGGCCACCTCGATTCTCGAAGCATAGTTTATCACGACAGATTTCTAAATGTGAAAATCCCCGCGCTTCTGTGCCCCGCGCTCTTCCAATTCGTTGGGAGCGCACGTGAAATGTGCGATAATGCGGAGCATAACGTCATGCTTTTCGTACCAAAAGTCCCGTTCTTTCACCGTTGTTTATGATCGACGCAGAATACATGCTCACGATTAAAGCCCTGAAGTTATAATTTGCGGTGCGTGCTGTATTTGTACGTCCGATGAAAAATCACGGACAGACAGGTCCGACGAGTGATTTTGTATCGGACGCATATTATAAGTTTGTGGAATTTTTGCGAACAGTACCGCCGCTATATATATTTTCGAGCGACCGATCGATACACAGGTACGACTTTCCCGTGAATAATGTCTATGTATCATCCTACGGCTGTGACAAACCTCATGATCGACTCACGTCAAACAATAATGGATCGGATGTATTATGGGGAACTGGTTGAATATTTATGTTATGTGTAAGATTACGCACACTTGCATACTTACATACACACGTACATACATACATATACATATCCCCCATGTGCCAGGATGTATTTCGATGGATGAAGAAGATAAGGCGCCTTTAGTGGGGCGCTCTTCTCGGCCGATTCCGAGGTTTAAACCTTTCTTCTCGTTCGCATCGTGACTCATTTAAGCACTCCGGTGCTTGACCGAGTTGACACAGGCGGTGTTATTGGCGCTCTGGAGGGCCGCCAGGGTTGTTTACATACAAGCTGTACAAATATTATTTCCGGGCAAACCAGCTCGTCGATCATTACGAAACCTCGAAGCGGAAAGTTTCTCAGCGGCTCCCCATCGCCTTCTCCCTTCTTGCCTTTTCACGGGGCAAGTCGCTATCTCTCTCGATCTTCCGTGACAGTTTCGAACCCGGAACGCGCCGATCCGCCGATCGATCCCGGATGAACCTACGACCGGAGTGGCCGACGTGCTCGTGCCGATAAACGAGCAGCTCGACGGTGAAAACTCCAGAGTTGATCGAGGCGCAGGCCTCATTGAACTCTTTGGAATTCGACAAACGCCTCGGCGCGTCTGGAAAATATTTATTGTACTCGTTGCCGCAGACGCACGAAGAATAGCTCGTTTAAACCAACATTGAATCAGCGGGGAATAACAGTCGTGGTGTGCTCTGTTATACTTGTAAATGATCGGTATCGCCGACTGATTTCGATCGGTATCGAGTGTCTTTGATTTAAGGCTGTAGATGCTGCCCGATTTTCATGGATGTATTTCATGCCGCGAAAAAGATACGTTGTTTGCGACGAGATATGCTGGTAGCCAAGGAAAAAGCGTGTCGAACGGTGACTTTGAATATATGGCGATAAGTCGGCGGCCGATTGCACATAAGTCGACCGGCCGCTATCTAGAAGTGCCTGGTCAGCGTAAATAAAGCTTATGTACAGTTCCGCGATATTCGCGCAGGCGTATGTAGGAATATCTGAAGGGATCTTTGCTTGGTCTATCCGGAAATCGACTCGTGATCACCGATTAGAATCAAAGAAGTCGAATATTACCCCCTTAGCTCCGTGAATCGTTAAATTTGTTACAAAATCATTGTAGTCTGTTTTCAACATACTTCTTTACACGTCCATACGGATTGGTAGTAAAGTCCAACAGATCTTGAATAGAAATAGTGCAAGACTTTGATCGTGCTATACTTTGTTGAATGTTGTCGCGCAGATAAAATATTTCATTCGAAAGCCAAGAAATAGTCTTTGTAAATATTTATAGTTACTTAAACCAAAGGTTGGTACAGGTCGATAAATGTGTTTGCGCAAAAATTTACCTCACAAATTATTTTTACGAGGATAGTAGATTTTCTAGCATTAAAATTGAAACTGGTTATTTAAATAATTGAATTTTCATGATTAATAAATATGCGATGTGTCTTGATATATCAAACTTTTTAACGAGCAGACCGTAGTTTATTGCTTGTAGAAAGAAAAATGGCCGCCTGTCTTCAGCATTATCATTGCAAAGCATTGATGTTTGCTTAAAGTATGCTTCGAGTAAAACTACAATACAGAAATATGTAAAACAATAAGGATTAAACGGCTACTTCGTAATGATCTTTTGACCAGTGGCTCACCCAGGACATTATTCGAACAGTTTCCATAAGTAATCAGTGTCGCACTAGAGCAAAAGGTCTCAACGTATTTAATTTACGATTCGATAGCTCGATTTCCACATCGGACTTAAAATTATGACACGGTTTATCCCCTTGTGGAAGTAGGATAAGTAATTATTATCAAAAAATAATAGTGATATATGCTACTACATATAGTAACGTTGATAATGCAGAAAAAAACATGAAAATACAGAAAATGATTGTTTCTTTAATTCCCCAAGGTTTGCACTCCACCGAAGCATTGTTGAGGAAAGCTTTGGTCTTACTTGTTTTGTAAGCTCTATAAATTCTCGAAGATAATAAAAGAAGAGAAAAAGTCTTTTTGTTTACAATCAGATATGTATTATCTGTAGCATGCTTTGATCGTATTTAATTATTTAGAAATTGGACACCCATATCGGCAAATATCGTCAAATTATGGATGCGAGAAATTCGTTTCAGTAATTCATCTCGATATCCGCAAGATACTTTAACTACAATTTTCAAACAAAATGCACGAGACGAACCGATATACACTCCATTCTATTCAATTATCATCTAGATAGCAGATAACATTTATTTCTCATTGGCCTCCAGAATTAAAACTTATTTCTTATCACTACAAGTGTCGTCGGTAAACTCACATTCACATGATTGTTTGATCAAAACCAACAATGCTACATATTTACATTTCCATATCATTTGATGTGTTTGCGAGGTTTAATTTGTATCTATGAGATGGAAATAATAAAATCGTTATGGCGATCAAAAGTCGTTCCAGATTGTATATTACCTATGTTTCCTTTGTACAGATTGTCAGCTTGGGTTATTCGATATAGCACTTTTATTATAATACGTAGGCGAATTCCATCAGAGCGAAAAACAATGTGTGCTTTCCCAGAGAAACCAGATATTGTACGTAATCGTCGTTGGGAAGACCGAAGGTACCTGAGATTTTCTGGTACCCATTCTTAAAATAATGATCACGGTGGCGACCCTCCCCTCGTTTGTCGCTTATTTTCAGGCAGGAACGAGGGCGTCTCCATCGTATAATTAGGAAAGATGCTGGAAGTTTTAAGTACGGTGGGTAGGTGAGAACAACAGAGCCGTGCCATGAATAGCGGGGGCTCCTGGCTCTCCTACGCCGCTCAGTGTGGATTATTGCAAGGGGACCGAATTGACTACGAAATTGAAGGGCTCCGGGCAATTTAGGACGGACCGCCCTAAAACTGCCGTCAATTTCCGCGTTAATGACCGAATTCGGGAAACGGTACTTCGACCCTCGTCACCATTTACGGGCCCTTCGTGCGAGTTCGCATTTATAAGAGTAATACCAAAAGGGTATCGGCGCCTCGCTTCAAAGATTTTCTTCGAAATCATTGATTCGCGACGAAACTTTTGAATCGCAACGAGCGTTGCCTGCGTCGCGCTTCAACTTCCCTCCATCGCGCTGGTACTAGTCCGAATTTCACTACCGGGAGATGCGTACTCCCCTTAAAGCTGGCACCACAGCACGGTGAGATGTACGTTGAACTTTGATATGCACTTATATCGGGATTTACACGCGTACACGGGGGAGTCGATGATTCGATCGCGATTAATATTTACGACGTCGTTGAGCGGCTCTATCGCGATCTACCCGAATAAGACAGACCTCGATCTATGGTCTTCGTTCGACATTTTCAGCGCAAACAGGCCTGACATTTTCCTCATCCTCGTGGAAAAATTCGATTGGCGTATACACACGTGACGTGGTGGTCGTACACGTGTAACATTGGCACGCACACTGGCACACGCACGCGCTGTACCCTGTGTACACTGTTCGCAATAATGAGGAGTTTGCACAGACCGGGATCCCGACGTTCTTCAAACAAGGAGAGCAAGGACAAACAGCCCTATATGGACGGACGGACAAACACACTCCGCCACGAATCACACACCGTACGACCCTTCCATAGTGCACACGATGTGTACGAACGCGCGCGTGCATGTGTAAAGTTCTGTCATAGACACGCGTACGTACGCATGAACCGTTCACGAACGTGCCTACGCACCACGTGAGGCCTCTTCACCACTCCCACCGCGGGAACTATCGACCATCACCCTCGCTCAACAAGCACCATAAGCGATATGGTGGCTAATATTTACCGGGCTAAGCACACAAACACAATACAGTCCTGTTTACCTGCAGGCAGTGGTGCTTTGCCGCGGCAATGCGGAGGTAGGATATATAAGTTGCGGGTGAGAATAATTGCGTCTTCGATTCCTTCGAGATGGTAAGGCAGGACGGAAACTTGCCGCGATAAATTCTTCTCTGCTTGGATGGCCGGCATTCGGGACGGGCCAGATAATTCGACAATACGTCGATAGAGGCATTATCGCGATCCTAGTGCCTATGCGCGGCAATTAATGTTTTGTCGTGCACGTAACGATAATCTGGAAATCGCCTTCTTCATATTGACGCACTTCATCAAAAAGATGTACTCAAGATACGGGAAGAAGATGATTGCGATAGGTTCTTAGTATTTGCACAAGAAATCTTATCGGCGCTTTATCGACGTCTCAATAAAATTCTTTTCTGGTTACGATCGCTCTTTTTGCGTCCTAACGGTAAGTGGTCCGGTAATCGATCCGATACTAGCTCGTATAACTCACCACCTGTATTATCGAACCCGCGCGTGAGTCTTAACGAGTGCGTTTGTTGCGCTAATCGCATTAATAACACCTTCGTTTCTTCGAAGGGTGTCCTTGTCCGAGGTGAATTATATATCATTTCACTTTTATTATACCGGCAATCACTCTTATCTTCGATAAAATGTAAACTCCACTTTTGTGCGGTAATCCTGTACCGAATATTTCCGCGCGATATGATATGACTCAGCTGTACGCGTATCATTCATAGGAGGCGCGTAATTCATTCGTGTCAAATAACAATGATTAAATTTCTCGTTATTTCGATATACAAATGTGATTTTAGCCCGTAATTCCAATTTTCGAGAATCGTTATCTTTTAAGATTTTATGCAAATGCGAGCCGTGTAACTTATCGATCACCGATATTCCTGTGCCGCGTGCAGCAGCGAAGAGCGCCCTGCACTCGCAGTACGCACGCGAATCTCATGCTAAAATCCGAAGAATCCCACCAGCAATTTCGACCCAACAGCTGGTTTATTTGAAGATGTTTTCGCGATGCGAAGGACAAAATACTTGCTTCGCGCGAACGCGCTCGGACCAAGTTTTTCTCCTCCCTGTTGCAACCGCAAAGCCAGTATCGGAACGAGCCTCTTGTATTTACCGCTTCCTTCTGAACTGCAAAATTCTCCCAGGAACCGCACCCAGGCAGCATCCTGGCGTGACGGTTAGGTCAGCTGGTCGGTGGTTTGCGAACTATCTCAATTTGCCTAAGCCGCAACCGCGACGACCGCGAAAACCGCAACTTCCCTCATCCGTGGCCACCTTTGCCCCTCTTTCTCCGCAGTTTCTCCTCGTTTCTCCCTAGATCCCTCCACCTTTCTCGGTTCCTCCCGGTCCGTCTGTTGCAATGTTGCCCCCTCCAGGCCCTCTGATCCACCATCTCAAGAATTTAGCAACTACTAGTCTCCACGGCGTAACCTCCGACCGCAGACACTCGCGCCGAGAGGCTGACACCGGCGTGTACTTTGGCCCGAAAGGTCAAGCGATTTTAATGATACTCCGGGGTGCGACACGGAGAATTCTCGGGATTCCATCTCGGAATTACGTTTGGCTATAGCTTTGCCTCGAAAGAAAACATTCTCCCGCGGCAGCTTCCGCACTTTCACACCGTTCGTAGGAAAAGGATGGTCATAGATAGATCTCTTAGGAACGAGATATTTTACATTTAATTTGCGATGCGTACAATGGCTTGGATGAATTTGATGGATTTTTCAAAATTATGTATTTATATTGGCCGTTTCAATATTGGCGTCAACATTGTTTCAAAGTATCTGCGACATTTGAGTATACTGCTGCAAGACGCCAAAATCAATTTTACCGTGCCGTTTTTTGAACCGTTGTATGAATTTTTTGAGTTTTGAATGTAATTCTTACAAGCTAGAAATAAAATGGGTATCTCACGCTGAGTTCGAGAGTGGAGTTATTTGCTCACTAGAGGTTAAAACGGTTCTTCGACTATTTATTTTATTTTTTTCCTTCACGCGCTTTATCGAGTAAAAGCGTCTTAAGGTCAAATGCCATTTGGAGAAAGCATCGAAGAGTTTAAATAATGATTACTTTGCCTTATCGGAGTACAAGGTGATACATTCATGCGCGGAGTTGAAGTAAAACAGTTATATTAATGTAGCCGTAATAAATCTGCCATCCGCTTTTAACCAATGATTAATTTTTTGCAGAAATTACAATTATACCTACGTGATATCAATGATCGTGCGTTATTTATATTACAGAAGTTAGAGTGAATGCACTGTGTGCCACTCAGTTTGCATTGCGGTGCAGAGCGTAACGAAGTGCATTTTAACGCATTAGCCAAAATGCTCTAACAGCCGCAAAGTGCCACTTGCATTACGCGCTACGTATATTCATCTCTTAGCATTTATTTCACCCTCCCAACTTCGAGATTTTTTTTCTCACAATTTACCCTTCGCTTTGCAAGGCATTCTAAATACGCTCGAGTGCAAATTTAACCAATGTAGGCACTGTTTATACGTTACTTATCATCCTCGACTTTATTCCGATGAGCGCCATATAGATCAAATTAGGCAGGTAAAAAAATAATGTAACGTAATGCTCGTCGCGCTTTCAGATATACTTACACTGGATGTACATTTCGATATTTTGTTCCATCGTGCCACGTTCGAACACGGAGCAAAGATGTGGCCGGTGAGAGAAACGTCTAGGAAATTGCAAACGTCTTTTGCACAAAGAAGGGAGATAGATTTCTTGATCGATTTAGTTCGCCGATTGCTGATCCAAACGAGAGAAACCCTCGGCCAATTCGATTATAACGGTTCGATTGCGATCGAGGTCAGGAGGTACCCATGCACTTCTAACTTAACCCGAGATTGCTCCGAAGCAGCTTTTTTCCCTCATGTTTCTCGATGATGCTCCTCATTACTCGATCAAACTTCTTAAGAATACCCGAAGAACTCCTGCAGTTTTACGATGTCAACACTGATTAAACGAGCACATTTCGCTGATTATTCAAACACCAAAAGGACTTTAGAGAATAATTGAATCTGCAAACAGTGTGCGATTCGTGTATAGCTGTTTTATAAAGCATTGGTTGAGTTTCGAGAGCGTAACAGGTATATTGACTTTCCAATTGAATTATTTCACATTTACAAGCGAAACAATGGAAAGTTGCGTAATATTCTAAGGCATGGTTCAAGTAAAAAATATTTCAAGCAATAAGGGTAAATATTAAGGATGGATTAGAATCATATTTTGCTCGTTTTACGAAGTCCGCCAAACACGTACCTTCGAAAAAAAAACTCTTCACACGATTGTATCCACAATTCACGCCTATACCTCCAATCGATATTGCCAGCAGATGCACTACCTCGCACCCATTAACTGGTTTATCATATACACGAGCATTCCAAAAAATTTTGTCAAACATACTGAAAATACCTTCTATCCTGAAAATCCTTCTACGTGCTCCGATAAGAAAAAATCTTTTTGAGCGTGAAACAAAATCGTATTTTCGCTCAAACATCCACTCAATGGTCTGTTCCTGATAAATCTCCCTAGTGTCAAGGGAAATAGTCATCTTCCATCACGACTCTTGTCGTAGGCTGTGTATCCGACACGATCTACAGGTCGGCCGAAGGACAGCGACTGCGTGGGTAGGGCGATGAACGTAGTTAACTGAACACCTCTCTGTTCACGTTAGGAGCACATGCATACGCGTGCACACACGCGCAAGATACATCGCACGCGTGTACCGCGGCGTATACGTATACGCGCCTGTACAGATATATACAGTCTTCACAGGCTCATTGTTTCGGTTGTAGCGTGTAATCCTCGCGGACACCGCAAACATGTAATTAACACTTGCTCTCCCTACACGAGGCCGTTGCAGTCAGTCGAGATCGTGCCGACTATAGCGTTCGATTATACACAAGCCGCGAGGGTAATTGTGTGTGCAAGCCCATCCACGTGTGCGCGAGTACCTACGGGTTTACGTGCCTACTATCCGCAGCCTCTGTTCGTATATGCGCCATCCTGGGACACTCTACCTCCTACTACGGGATGCTCCAACCTACGGACCTCCTATCATTTTCCCCCTTGCGTTCTACCCTTCCGCGGCGAACAGCTGTACGGAATTAATTATTCGATGAGCGCCAAGCCACCGACGTGAATCCCACTCGCGTCGAAGTGAAGTCCACATTGCCGATACGCCCCCCGATTATACGCCGATGTTTGTCCTCTCGCTACGTTTCGGATGAATTAACCACCGAGTTACGGGATCCGCAGTTTTTTCCTTCCAATTCGCTCGTATCGTTGTCTACATTTGCATCGATGTCGGTTAGACGATCAAAAGTTCGCTTCCTCCCATATGACGTAGAGCGCGGATTGTGAAGTAGTCGGAGCGAGGTGCAGAGGAGGAGAATCGAAATATTTCCTCGTTCTGGGAATCGCGTTTCAATATATTCCCGATTTTTGTTCCAGGGCCCACCACAGCCCGGGCAGCCATTCAAATTCACAGTCAGCGAATCCTGCGACAGGATCAAGGAGGAGTTCAATTTCCTACAGGCGCAGTATCACACGTGAGTAAAACAAGTCCCTTCCCGAGTGCATTTATTAGATCGGCCGTAAAAGGAAATAAAAATGAGCACGCAAGCGGCTTACGTGGCACCTGTTCATCGACGTTCTTCTTGCTCTTTCTTTTGTCTCGGAGCTGCGTATATACCCCGTAGGTATACCGCATCGGAAGACCCTGGGAATTCGTGCAGCTGCTTCCTCGAATACACGCGATCTGCAAAAGCCATAAGTGATTTACGACAACGTAGGTATCGGCAGACACCTAATGACACCCGTGCACGGTAGTCACCGCGAATACGGAATTAAGGAAGCCCGCAGCTTGCAACTGCATTTTTCAACGTTTCGCGGATCGAAGCCTTCATTGTTCCCCCTTAACGTTCTCTGCCGGAAGTCTCGAGCTTGCTTTTTTTCCTCCTTCCTTCAAAGTTTTCCTACGCCGCCATTTGACGTCCGCGATGTCAAGCAAGAAAGCGAGAGATAAGCATGCTTAAAATGGATATTTAAAAGTATAACGAGAAGCAAGTGCGTTTGCGATAAGCATAGTATAATCTACCGGTACCTGAATTTCAAATACGCGAACTCGAAGCTATCGACTGTTCTCCAAGGTCTGCCTCGAAGTATTTATGTATACCGCGCGTTTGGAATAAAATGTCAAAATAATTTTATACGGGGGAGTGTGTTGCCTCGATTTGCAGCTCGTCGTAATTTTCAATAACACGCGATTGTTGTCGTGCGTTTGAGTAGAGCTCGGATGGTAGTACGGGGTCTTTGAAGCAATGGAAATCAAGCGAGACAAGAAGAACCGCTGCTCGTATCGAGATTGTATTAACTCATTTCTCTTTTCCCCTCAGGCTGAAGCTCGAGTGTGAAAAACTAGCCACGGAGAAGATCGAGATCCAACGACACTACGTGATGGTAAGGAGTTACCATTCCGTAACACTAATTCCGGTTAAGTTCCTCCGGCTCCTTTTCCCCTCGGCGCGCACGTCTTTCCCTCTTTCTCTCCTCCTATTCTCCGTCTTCCGTATCCAGGATAATCATGCTTGCTCGACCGCTAAACCACCTCGGCTTCTTAGCATTAATTGCATCCTCGCCACACTGACTTTACATTGGCCTGTTATGCCCCGCACACTTGCTCCCACGTACGTGTGTATAAGCGTACGCGTGTATATATGACTTGCGCACCTACTGTGCATAGCTAATGATTCTAACAGCCCAGTGGTTCTCATCGATCCGATGCGTGCTACCGTCTCGCAACGGCAGCTGTCTTGGGTGTATAATGACAAAATAATTTCCCGTAATGCCAGCCTGTACCCGCGGCTAATGCTAAAGGATTACCTTGCCGCCCTTGTTGAATATTATGCGATGTTTTCCATGATCGAACACCATAAATTAGTATAAGTAATCGATCTCCGTATCCCCTACAGCGCCTCGGGTCCTCGTTGCGCTTTACACGGAAGGCTCCACTTAACGTTAAACATTACGACGATAAAAACTCGGCTTAAATCTCCCCCAGAGTGGATAGCGTGCAAATTTCGCGACGAAGGAAGGATGAGGACATTGATAAAATTATTAACCAGCCTCTATAAAGCAACTTGAGTCGTTTCACGCAACACAGACGACCGGCGCAGGTTGCATTCCGGATCGTGCTACTCCAACGTTCGGTGTTTCGACGATAGCTTGCATTCCTACAAAAATTACATGCTATTTCCCAACGAATCCCATGCCCTCGTCCTGCCGTTCGGAACGTTAGCCTCCCCGCGCCTACCTTATCATTCTCTCGAAAAATTACACAGCGCGCCTTTCGCGGTTTCACACGAAAGCATCCTACCTAAAGTACTGTATTCGGGACGAGTTCCTAAGCAAATTGAAGAGCGCAGCACCGCGGGCCGATAAACGAGACGGCGCACGATTGCAATTCCGGTAAGATCGATGCACCGCAAATACGCTTCCTATCTACCATCTCGGGCGTATACATAAGTGCATGTAAACGAGTTTGTAAATACAGGCCCTTGTTAGTGGGTCCGCATAGGGGCGATACTAATTTATCGTTGTCTCTTGCGCGCTGGCAGCACGCTGCCGTTTTGCCTCGCGACCCACGGCGATCCCTGTTTTTCACCGACTCGCTGCTCCGAGGGAGGTTTCTCCCCCATCCCTCTCGTTCCTCCTGCACGAGCGTCGTACGGACTTAATTGGCGCGGAGGCGACTAGTTTAAACACGATTAATCAAGCGGACGAGCCGACACGGCCGCCGGCGGAGGAAGTCGCCGCTGAGACCCGGAGATTTATCGACACCCGGCCACGCGGCCAAGGCGCGCTCTTTAAGACGCGCCACTCTCATAATTCCCGTTGTCGCGGAATGTAGATTTCGTAGCTCCCCACGCGGGACATTATTATCGGCGTGTAACGTGCGCTAAATGCATTGTTCACCGTTAACGATAGCGGATCCCGCGGGCCGACGTCGTAAATATTATCGCGGCTCGGGACGCCACCGAGCGTATTAAACTCGCCGGATCTTTATTTCCTCCTCGCCCCTTGCCCGCTTTACGATCGCGGAGACGCGGAGGCACGTTTCACGCTCCCGAAGTCCTGGTCAATTAAGAATTTTGATTTTTATGGCCGGGATACTTGCCGGCTTTATAGGATTAAAGACGCCGCTGTCGTTGCTTTATCTTCGAGTCACGGCTCGGGGGCCATGGACTGCTGGAGGAATCGTGCTCGAACGTCGTTTTCCCTTTTCTTCCGAAACGCTCGTGCACGAAGAGTAAAGTGGTTTTGGGTTTCGATAATCATCATTAGGATGATCGAGGAAAATTGGTTAAACCATTTCGTAACGAATAACGCGCGCTTTGTCGACGATCGCTATTATCGATTATTAAATATACAACATTCTGTCGTTAAAAAGATCTCGAGATACCACTTGCTATGTAAACGAGCGAAAGAGCACCGGAAACGGGGCATAGTTTCCAAAATTCGTGTGCCCAACGACGCGTATAACTTTCGACATTACGAGGCGGTATGCATATTCAACGACGATAGTGTGCGCCGTGTCGTAAAGTATCCGAGCTGGCACGGTCACTCAAGATTATTGCGTTACGAAGTTTCCACGTTGAGAAAATATCCAAAGTACTTTTTGCCCCCCGAGCAACGTTGCAACTTCACTCCCGGGCTATTCCGGCGCTAAACCGATTTCCGGCTGTTAAAACGACGGCCGGCCGGCCGAAATTGCGTCTTTGGCGCATAATCGGCGATCTCCGTTAGCAAAAGCCTTTGAACCCCCCGTCGCGCAATGATACTATCGGTAATCTGGGCGCGGTGAAAAAGGAGGACAGGGAGGGCCGAGCAAACGGGCGCTTGTTAACTCGCTTGAACGACGCGTACGCGGAGAATCTCTCATGGGGGTGTGTTCGAGGGCGCAACGGTAAAGTACGGTAGCGTCGGATCGAGGGAGATCCCGCGCTTTTTCTCGTTTTCTTTGCCGACTTCATTAACAAGCCGCACGTCGAGGACGTCGGCGCACGGGGGTCGGGACCCGGTACGTTAATTTGTTGTGCAGACCATAATGAGTCGCGGAAGTTCGTCCGGACTGCGCCACTGCGAAGGACCGTCGTGGCTAGTCGTTCCTGCTGCAGTTGATCTTAACAACCTCTGCTTCCCGCCCCCGCCACCCGTTCACCCCCTCTGCACAACCGAGCCTCGTTGTACCCCCTTCTCCCTCGGGTGAAATAACTTACTTACGGCGCAATTAATTCGCCCGTGTAATTACCGGGCTAATGGCCCGTAAAATTAAGAACCCGTACCTGGCTTTCGAGCGTGTTGCACGCGCTCTCCCACTCCTCCTCGCCTCTCTATCGCTCCCTCGCTCGGTCCCTCTTTCGCCTCCAGCCCCGTCTCGCTCCCTCCTCGCTTCACGAGCCCCGTCCTTCTCGGCTCCACGTTCGTTTCTTCGCTCCTCTTCTGCCCTCCGCATTTCCCCGCGGCACGCACGTGGACAACCCCTCTTTCGAGGCCCTTTCTGCCTTCCGACTCTTCGTCGCCTTTGCTAAGCTCTTTCTTGTCTCTCGTCTGTTTTTGTCGTTGGAGCACACTCGACTAGACTGGATCGCGTTTATCGCGATTAACGATAATTAATAACGCGTTACCGTCCTCGGGCGCGTTGCCTCAAACTATCACCGCGGATGCGTGCCGGGCCAGCTCATTCCGTACTTATTCATCCTGGAGATTAATGGTGGCCGTGATGTTAATGGGGGGGAAAAGAAGGGGGGATAAAAATAACGCCGCGAGACAGGGACAAATCTGGCAAATGATGTTAAATTGCTGACGGCAAAGAGACACGGCACCGCCGTCCTACGAGCGGTGCTAAATGAGTGTGAGACCAAGTTGACTGTTAAGTAATGACGGCACAAAAGTCTCCCTCAGCAAAATGGCCGTTTACCGCAATTATGCTTGCCTCCTTGGCGATCTCACCGGCGAGCGTCTGCTGATGGCCGATGAAAGACGCTTTGCATTAGGAATTCCGAAGGTTTTTTTCTTCCTTTGTCCTGAAAACGTTAATGTCGACACGAGTAATATCATTATACGGCTGTGTCATCGCTTCGCGAACTTTCCGCGTCTCGTTTTGTCATTTGAGACATACGTCTTCCTTGAACGCGGTATTAAGAAGACCGCTCTAGGATACGAAGGGCGACAATTTTCCGGTTAATATATCACGAAGCAGGACGGAGATCGTTAACCCTCCCCGACGCCTTCTCGTGGATCATAAAATTATCCCAGATATTCCGTCGATCGGTCATTAACTCCGTGCGCGCGCATAAATCTGTCCGTATGATAATTTTCCCGTTGCTCTTCGTAAAACCACGAATTGACCAGGCGCCAGAACAAACATCCTTTATTTATAACTTTCCTTTGCCGCACCGAGCAACCAACGTCGGGCGAACGTCAGGCCGCAAAACTAATCGTCGCCATTTCCGTTTGTTGCAGTATTACGAGATGTCCTATGGCCTAAACGTGGAGATGCACAAACAGGTAAATGACAATTTCCACGAATTTTCCTTCCTGCCGATGTCGGACGAGTCTTGGCTGGCTATAAGGCGCGCAACTTTGTCGCGCGTATCGGTGTACAATGCATCTCTTTCTCCCTCGGCCCGACGAGCATCGCGGGCCTCTCGGTTACGCCCGCGAGACGTGCGTCGGTAACGTCGTATGTTTGCCAAAGTCATTAAGCGGGATAAGTTTGTCCCGTGTATACCAACGAATAAACATTTGCCAGGATGACTCGACGAAGCAGGCCGAGTCTGGGGAGAAAATCTAGTCTTACGGGCGGCCACTCTACGGCGTGCCAAAGTGCCGTTCCAAGAAGCCGCCTCGTCTCGTCCGGCAAGCCGGTAGCCCTCCCTTCTCGCTCCTGCATTTGAAGAAACAATCTCTCGTCCGCGAATGCGCCGAAATAACTCCGGGAGATATTTCTATCGGCCGATGATACGGTATCAGCTTCCACGCCGGCCGACGGAAACGTTTCCAGATTCTCGTTAAAATAACCAAAGTGCAGCCGCGGTACTCGGCTTTATCTTTAACCTCGTTTCGCTATGCCGCATCCTGGCCACCCTCGACTCGTGTATTCTTGCGCGACGCCGCCCACGCCCTCGCGAGGCGCGACAGAAATAGAGGAGCTCACCATTGACGGGGAGAGTCGCGTCGAAAATGCGCCGTCTTGGTCCCCTTTTGACGTTAAGCTATTATGTAACTGGTGTTTGGCCTCGTGAAAAATGACCGGCTCCACGGTTGTTGTTCCTTAAATTGCAATTTTATCGTCGAGCGCGCAACATTGATGAGCGTCTATGATAGGTTACAGTAGGCGGACCATCGCGGGTATATGCGTGTGAACAGTGCCCATCATTTGCAGATATTTATATGGGATATGTACATTGTATTATGTATTGGATAGATTGTAAATTACTTTAAACAGTACGGCCGAGGTTAAATGATATCGCCTGAAAAAAGCAAATGAATAAATAAAATTTCGTTGATAGAGCTAATTAAATATAAGCGGTACAGCTGGTTATCGAAATTATGTAAGAAAATCGCTTTATCGTTTTGCCGTAACGCTTTCGTGTAACGATTTTGCTCGTAAGGGAAGGGCAAAAATATCTTTCATGGGCACAGCTGTGGAGCACGTGCATTGGTTTAAGGACTAAATAAAAGCTCCTTTTCTTCTTGCATTTTTGTTACCTAGACGTTTTACTGCCTGGCCCTCACGCATCGAAGCGATCGCCCGCTACGCTAAGTGCAACAACTTCGTAGTCGAGAATAGGGTAGTGTTTCAGAAGTGAAACCAGTTGTACGTGTATATTTTGCGCTTGAATAAGACCGCGGGAGAGACTTTGTATTATTATCGTTGGCCACGGGTTTCTTACGACCAGATTTACAGGCGGCAGGACTGCAATGCGTTTTTTTCCCCAAAGTACCGGCTTCTTAAGTACGTTACTATCAAAAGTCTTTTTATTGCGCAGACGGAGATATCGAAGAGACTAAATGCCATTATTGCACAAATCTTGCCGTTTCTATCTCAAGAACACCAGCAACAAGTAGCCACTGCCGTTGACCGTGCAAAACAGGTCACCATGACGGAGCTGAATTCTATAATAGGGGTAAGTCCGTATCAATTTTTATCAAAGCGATAATATAAAGCATTGGCTAACTCTCGGCAGCATCGTTGGTAATTTTCCACGAATCTCTTGCAATAATATTTTAGACTCGTCTTGGAGCACGGATATAAGGTGCCATAAACATGCAATATCGTAACGAGCTCAAATATTGTCAGTTTTATATTATTTTACGCCTTTATCGCCCTCTAAATAACTTTATTATTGTCATTGAACGTAATGAATGTTTTATTACTTTATTTATAGTTTTATCTATAGTCAGAGTTACGGTGAACGCGTACGTTGAGCCTTTCAAAGCGGATGCCACAAATTCGTATGCGACGGTAGAAAATTACAGGAACATATCCTTTCTTTTTCAAACCAGTGCCATCTCTAGCAGACATCCGGTGATAGACGTACCTTTCATACTTATTTCATAGCCACCGGGTATTCGTCGCGATAAGCACGGCCGATGTGAAATTGGCATTCGGTCGTCGCGCCACGTATAATTGAGTTCCGAGTTGGTGCTCGCGTGCATGACTTGAATAATTCGTCAGTCGGCGATAACATCGCCTAAATAAATGTACGGGCCTCGTCGTTGAGGCCGAGGTAGGCTGGAATTATTCTTTGTGCAAAACTATTTCCACTAGCGTTGATGTTGCTAGCGGAATAAAGGAAATCATTAAATGTACATTACAAATTTTAATCAGCGTTTCTATTTTATTGCCCCTCACCGGTCAAGGATCAAAAAATCTCCGCAATCCCATCAATAATAAACTAATTAACAATCCATTCGATACTTACACGATCAGCTACAGAATATCCCATTTCACGCCCTCACTTTACACCGTATAAAAGAAAATTCCATCTCGGTATACATTTAACAACGTGTTACCAGAAAAGACTCCCATACAAATCTCTCGTAGAATTTCATTTTCGCATGAAAAAAAAAAAAAAAAAAAGAAAGGAAGTCAAAAATAAGTAAGTACGTCGCATCATTCGTGAACAAGAATCGACATAGGTGGCCCAGGATCATCGTTTCTAAGGGACGAGCTGCGATCTCTCTCGAACGAAAATAAGCTCCTGCGTACCGACCCCGATTTATCGAGACGAGTCCTCGACATTACGAGCCGACCAATCGAGGCCGCACGTTGCGAATCTCAGACGTACAATTGCGTAAGGCGCGCGCATTATCGGCATGTGGGACGCGATCGGTACGTGCACTTGGTCGCATGCAAGGTGAGGATCGAGAGAGCGCGACACGTGCACTCGGGCTCGGGAGTCGTTGGCCCCGTATTTACGCGCGCCGCCTCCAGGGGTTGGAACACCATCGTCAGGAGGGGCGAGCCGCGATGCCAGGAGGGGGTTAAAGGCTAAAGGGACGACGGAGGCAAATAGACAGAAGCGCCAACCCCCCGCCATGAATATGCATTACTCGGTAAACAGGGGTTAAATCAATATTTCGTTTAATAACACTGCACACGGAACGTACAGCTCGCCCCGAACACGTCCCTCCAGTCCCGCTATCCGTCTCTACATCTGCTCCCAACCCTCTTTTTCCCTTCTTCCCCGATGCGCACGCTTTCACCTATGCTCCCAAACACGCGCGCGCGCACACATACTCGCAGGCTCGGGCACAAACCGACGGCATTACGTCGCGAGCATTTAACGTACAGGTATGGACGAGTGGCACCTCGGGCAACAGGATGGTGTGGCGGACTCCCCCCTCCCCTCCCTCCAGGGTTCTACCTACCGTGCGCCTCTTTCCGCGTATTATTCACGGCGCGTTAAACCTCGTTTGGGACTATTACGTTTCGTTTGCCGGTTGCGCGAATGGCGCGGTACCGCTCGTTGCTTGGAATACGAATTCAAAACCATCCAGAACGAGCAGGGAAGGGCGGTTTTCGAGTATTTACGCGCGTTTATCGCCCCTTTCAGCTACGTGCAAGCGTATTTTTTTTTTCGACGCTTAAGGACAATCGTGTAGGCCGAATGGGATTTTCGAGAATCAGGACGAAGCGTCGATGGCGGACTCGTGTTTGTGCGCGGTAAAATTAGCATTGTATCGTTACATCGTCAATCGAGTTTCTTCGATGGTTCGGGACCAGTTCGGGAGTCCTACTGTGCGAGTGTTCTTTTTAGAGTCGGCTTAAAATTGTATGGAATCACTAAAGCGTTTCGCAGGATTTAATATAACCCGGGATGTAACTTTGCGTTGGTAATGTACATTGTTTTGGATCGATCGAAGAATTTTGGGAAACAGCGTACGAGGAAATACGGCTCTAATGGCTTTTAGTATTCGATTACGCGACTCTCGGCCCCCCTCCCCACGAGTACATATTGGATGGAAAAAATTTCAGCGCGTCAAAAGCTCCTTGGCGGAAGTCGAGTGTTCGCAAGGCAAATTGCATGCCACATCCACGGGCTTACACGCGTGCAGTGCGCCGCAAATACGTCCCCAGGGAGCGCACTCCACCGCTGGAGGATCGTACATACGCAGCGCCCACCTTCTCCCCCTGTATTCAGCGCCAGCCCAAGAAAATAACTATCGTACACAATCGGCGCGTATCCCGACAGGGGTTATTTCGCATAATCCACCCTCGGTGGTACGACCACGACCCTCGTTCGAGGGGTACCATTGCTCTCTCGCCACCCCTAAATGCCTAAGTGAAATCCACGATAAGCATGATTCGCGTACGTAACGAGTTTATCGGGGTACCTCGTTTTCTCCCCTCCTCCTCCTCTTCCTCCTATTTCTCTCTCCCTCTCTCTCTCTCCCCTTCGCCCTCCCTCCTTCTTTCTCTCACCTCCGCTTTCCAACTCTCTCGAACATTATCGCGCGGCGCCGCCTTCTCCACGGGAGTCTTCGAGAATGGGCCGCAGGATGGCGAACACGTTCGCTTTCGGCCTCGTTATCGTCCTCTCTGCAGCTCCGGCCCAGGCCTGCGAGCCGAGATCGTATCGCAGGCTTACTCGAGACGTACAAAAAGTGTGGCAAGCGGGGGTGGACTGGGGGTAGCGACACCTTAACCGGCGACAAATTGGCTACTGGGGTGGAGTGTCGCGTGAGGAGTCGAGCATCGTGGCAGTTGTGCCGTGATTTAGAGTCGTTTTGGCAGCCGCGCTTTGAGAAAGAAATCGTACCAAATGGACGAAAGTTAATTGGACTCGCGCTCACGTTGAACGATAAGATCGATAGGTTTCATTAGGAATTTCTGTCATTTTTTGTTGCGGAATTATAATAGTTTTGGAGCGTGGTAGTGTGATAAATAGCTTTCAATGACTCTCTAACTTTCGTCGAAGCATACCGTATCTTCTTTTGATATACAAATTTGACGATTCCTTGGGCACGGATATCTCGATAACGATGTACGCGTGGAGTCTTTCGATGCATTTGGCCCTTCAAGAATACTCAAGACATGCTTCTGCTCGGTGTTTCAGCAACAAAGGCCCGATATACCGAGACTGCTGCAGCAAATGCACGCTCAGCAACTGCCACCAGGCTCGACGATAGGCGCTCATCCCGGTTTGCCCGGTCTTCCGGGTTTGGGCCCAGCTGCCGGACTTCCGGTACCCACTTCCGCCTCCGCCGCCCTTCTCGGACTTGGACTGGCACCAGGAGCAGCCACAACACCGGGCACAACGGCGGCGCATCCACTGTCGATGCTCGGAAAGCCGGAACTCCATCGCGGTCAGCCAGACGACTTGAAGAGCAACGGAGGTGAGTCAAAGGCGTTTCCGCGTTGAGCACCTTCGTCTTAAAAATCCCCCCGTCCGATTATCCGATTACGTCCCCGCGTCAGCCACGCCAGTTTATTCAATTATCCGCTATTGTAACGATCGTCCTTTAAAATAGCTTAGCATTAGCAACGGATACAGGCGCGGTCTATAATTAAGGCGGTATCGCGGAAGCTCAGCATTTTACGCGGCTTACATCTCACGACAGCTTAATTACGTAAACTGAGCCCGTTATGGCGAGCGCCTTTGCGCTTCGACAATTCGAAAGGATTACGAGACGCACGGTTGACCGTTTTGGCGAAGGCCCTAGTCGAGTTTCCCCTTAAGGCGGAGTGCGCTCCTCGGAAAGGATAAAAAATCGTTAAACCCCGAAACGTTCGTTACGCGGCACGCTGTTCGGCCCTTTGCGCGATTTTAATTGGCACCTTGCGGGCATCGCGGCGGTAAAAGAAATTAACGAAATTCCGGGGCTTTGGTCACGTTCGAGTGGCCATGATATAACGAATCGGCAGATGGGAGCGCGGCGGCATCGGCGTTGCAAACGATCGGCGCCCAGGATTTTTTCCCCTTTTTGTCACCATCATCCGTTTGATCCCGCTCTCACGATACCGGGTACGCGGGGGAAAAAGAGTGTGAGCGTGCGATACGGCGAGAGAGGGTTCGCGCTGAAGGGGCGGTCGGCCGGGAGGGGCGGGGGGAGGGGGCAAACTGCCGAGGATGGAAAAAAATATGTAGCCGACGCGGCGTGGGCGTGCGGCGCCCGGGCCGCTCGGCTGGAAATTTTCAAAGCGCTTTTCGGGTATCCGCTTTCGGGGGGGTTGAGGGTGTTTGCGTCACCCTGTTAGCGGACACCGGCGGTTTTGAGCGAAAAGCGCATAAATATGCATGAAGATCATTTATACGGGCGCCAGCCACCCTCCTACAATCCCCGCCCGTGCTCTTTCCCTACCACGGGCACGTTATTAACATTTTATCGACGCACGGTGGCTCGGATTTTGAATTTTTCTCCCTTTCTCTTCTTTTTTTTTTTCGCGCTCCACCCTCCGTCGCCGAGCGTGAAAATCGTTTGCGATAAAGAATATTCAAACTTTCATTCATGACGGCTCGCTTTTGTCTGCTTTCAGGTCTCAGCTCCACCGAGGAAAGACACGTGAGTGAATACACTTAACTTTATTGTCCCGTCACTTTATTTCTCGGAAAATAGAGGGAAATTTAATTTTATTTCGGGAGGGGATTTTTAATTTCCAAAGGGGGGTGGGGGGGCTTCGTCGGAGGGCAAAATTCGCTCGCAGAAGGCAACGTCGGTTTTAATACGGGTCTATTGTTTTTTTTTATACATATATATATGTATATAGCCGTAAATCCCACTGTATTGTCGGCACGAATCCGTTAGATCCTCGAAATGAAAAACTGATTGTCAAGCGTATCGGTGGGTTTTTGGATTATATTTTCAAGCTTCCTGGAACGGATTTATCCATTACGGCGCATTTGGTAAAGCTGTCAAAAATCAAATGGTGATATTTCGTTCTTTACGTTGTGCAATAACGGCGCCGTGGACAAACGAAATTACATTAACGCCATTGTTACATCACGGCCGAAACAATAATACGCAGGGAGATTTATGGTATCGTACTTTCCTGTCGGTAAATGTTTATCGCGCGTAATATTTATGGAAATATCGATCGTTTAAAAATCCGTAGGTGGTATTACGGGCAATGCTGGTAAATTTTACGAACGTATAGCGAGACGGGGATTACGATTCCGACATGTTTCCTGCTACTTTGCGCCAATAGAGTTTAAAAACGAGGTATTAGCCGAGACAGCTTTTATCTCCACGAACCTCCTGTTAATTTCGCCCGCATATTCCATACGTAAGCGCGATCTTTGGAACATCGAGCCGGTATGTCCGCAATCTGTGATTGGCAGCGCATGCAACTTAATGTATGTACACGCACTCGGTGTAGGAGGACTCATACCCCGGTGCCGTGTACTACAGAGTATTACACGTGTGCAACTTTACGTGCGTGTGAAGGGTACTACGAGTACTCCAGCGTGCTTTGCCTACGAGCACTGCACGCGCAATTTATGTCTCCGAGGGACACCGGGGGAGACGTAAAGCGCTGAGGGAAGGGGGACATGCCAGCGGCAGGGCTGGAATTAAGAAAAGTACAGGACTCGCATACCGGTCATACTTTCCGCGCCTCCGCTGAATCCTTCGTTATTCGCGGGTTACGTGCGAGCAATCGCAAGAACGAATTCGTTAAAGCGTCAGAGAAATGCCGGGCGCCAAAGCGATTACACGCGCGAACGCTTCTTGCGCGCGCGCGTCTTCGGCCGTGAATTTTTCCGAATCCCGGAATAAACTCGTAGGGGCCGTATACGTACTTACCAGCGAATACCGGCCGACCGCTTTTAGCCCTTTGACGCGTTTAACGCGACGTTTAAAAGGCGCGGATTAAAGACGAAAGATCGAAGGGGAGAACGTGCTCGCCGAGTAAATGGATAAAACCGTAGGGCGATGCCCGAGGTGGAAAAACTCGCGCCATTACGTATCCCGGCGTAGAAATCGCTCTCGAAATGAGGGAAAGAAGCGGAGAGTAGATCGGGAGATCGAGCAACGGTTGGGGAAGTCACCGAGCCCGGTCACGCTCGATTAAACGAAGCTTAGAAATAAACTGGTGCGTCCGTAGAGATAGTGGCCCCTTTCGTGCGAACGCCTCCCTCGATTTGTATCGAAGGGGGAAGGCGCTTCTTGCCCTGCAGAAAATGCGCATAACGATTTGCTCCGCGAACGTGGGCAGAGGCGGGGAGAGGGAGGGAGGGGGGGGGGGCGTCGAGGAAAGGGAGGCGGAAAAAAATAATGGAAAGAAAGGCAGCCCCCATAAAGAACGTGGGGAGAGTGGGTACCGTGTATTATAGGTTTGCCGAGCCTGTAATCATCGCGAGACCGCGAAACGCCCATTGACGCCCTCTCATTCTGCCTCTCGCCATTCTATTTTCCTCTCTCCTCGCTCGGCCCGTCCTCGGGCACTTTCCTCCTACCCGCCTTCCTCCAGCCCGACCGTGTCCCTGCCCTTACGGCCCCTCGCATACTCCCTACTCTATAATCATTATCAACCTTCCCAAACCACCTGCCTTTTGTTTTTCTCCCTTTTATTCATCCTCCTTTTATTCTTATCTGCCGTGCTTCTTTCATCCCTCCCCCCTCCCCCTCTCCGCGCCCCACTCCTCCTCCTCCTCCTCCTCCTCCAATGGCTATCTCTCTTCCTCCATCTCCCTCTTGCGCGCGCACACACACTCGCTCGGTCGTTCTTTCCCTTTCTCCCTCGAACGTCCACCCCGTTTCCGCCTCGTGCACAGCGAGTCAGTCATCGTGCTCTTCTCTTTTCCATCCAGCTTACACTCGCGCCCACGCTCCTTGCCACGAATTCCATTATGCTCATTACGAATTGACCGATGGCCAGGGCCCGCGTCGCGTGCCAACGCCGCGGCTTTTACGGGGGCGAGCCCACTTCCGTGAATATCCACCCTGAAATCTCTTTGAAGTTCGGCCTTTTGATAACGCCCCGCGTCTGTTAAAAGGGAGAAAAAAAAAAAGGAAAATGAGGGGAGACAGGACGGAAACGTTTTACGTCGGTCATTATCGCCGAAGGTTAGGCCTCGTTCGTGAGACCCTTAGGAGTATTCCGCCGACACCGTTCGAGAATCCATTCCGTCGGACATGAGCGTAAGAGGAATCGAACGACCGGATCGCCTTTCGATCGTGGCGTCCATTGATCGAATGTCCGCGCAAAGCCGCGGACGCCACTCGAATTAACATTCGCGATGGCGAACGTTAGGCCGCGAGAACGCTTTGTTTTATGCTAATTCGGATCGGAATAAAAACAGATTACAAGGACGCGTCGGGCTGACGGTCTAAATGACGTTTTAATACTATTTAATAGGCAAAACGGAATGCTCGCCGCCGAGGTAAAGTCGGAATCGATTATTACGAACACTCGCGTGACGATTGATAATAACCGTCGACGGAGGTAATTACGGTTTTGTCACGTTCATAGCGCCGCAGGGAACATGTGGGTAATCCCTTGTTTCAGCCTACTCGTTGTCTGTTATTTAACGAGAGATTAACGGCTGTAAACACGTAACGGAGCAGGAACAGGGTCTCATCGTGAGCTCAGGTTAACGCTTGTCCTCGTTCGAGCGCTTTTCGTAGTCCGCCGTAATCGGCCGCACGAATCGGAGATTTCTCATCCCCGGGGGAGAAAAGCCCATTTTTCAGTCTCGATAGGCATCGGAGTGGGACGGGGCTTTCAGCGTTACACGCTGATGCATAATGCGCGGTAATGTTCTATTAACGCAGTTTCCGTCATGTTACAGAGAAGCTCGATATCGCCAGGCGACAAGTACAGTCGGCCGCGCACCCCGCAGGAAACCCATCATTCTCATCACTCTCAGAACCATCACGATCATCCTATGCACATTAAGAAGGTGAAGAAGGAGCAGGACAAGGACATCGGACACGTAAGTCGCCGCGCTGCCCTTGCGTCGTTAATCAACCGTCGGATAATCTTGCTCTCCCATGGCTCTTGTTTCTCTAACCTTCCTTGTCTCCACCACCAAAGTTATTTAACCCCTCCCCACTTTAATCATTTTGCTACGGTGAGGTAAGCCAAAAAACCGATACTACCATGGGAGAGAGCAAGCGGCGATTACGCGCATTATCGCCGACGGTTTGCGCCCCTTACTTTGTTGCATCGTGAAATTCATCGTCTATAATATCAGTTATGCAAACCGTTTGAAATTAGGATCGTCGAAAGTGAAATTACACGATCTCAAATAGTGCCCATATCTTATTAAGTTTTTATCCCCGTCAATATGATATCAGATAAGCGAGAACTCGTTTACGAGGTACATTATCCGCTCGTGCATAGTAATCGATTCGAGGTCTGCCGCAATGGCTGATACTCGTACACTATCGCGATCACTATTCCAGTCATTCCCAGCGAAAGGATCCTAACGCGACTCAGAAACCACGAAGGACACGATATACGCGCTGCGCGCTAAAATCTCGATCCTATCATGCAAACTCGCAAGTCCTTCGCGAAAATCCGCGAAATCATCCCAGGCGCCAGTCCCTCGGTTTCACTCCTACGAGAATTCCTCGCGCTGGTCTTTCGTCCTCGTAAGCCAGGCTTCCTTCGACTCCGCAGAGCGACGGTGAGAAGAGCGACCAGGACCTGGTGGTCGACGACGCCAGCGAGGGTCCGACCAGTCCTGTGGTCAACGGCACAGCTTCTCCCAGGGAGAACGGACTCGACAAGGTCGTTCCCGCCCTGGGCGCCGGCGTACAGACCAAGAAGGACGTGCCACCGCACTCACCGAGGAGCGGCACCAGCAGCAACGCCAGCACGCCCTCGGCCAAGAAGATGGAGGAGCGGGAGAAGCCGACGACGCCGATATCGAAGCCCTTGACACCGACGTCCGGCTCGGCGATCGGTGCTGGGCTGAAGCCCTCTGGCTCCTCGAAGCTGCTCCAGGGACCGCCTCCTCCGGGCGTACCGGCCGGTTATCCACCGCATTATCCTCCAGGGCCACCGCCTCACCATCTGGCACCAGCTGGCCAGCATCCCCACGTCGACATGATGGGCTATAACGGATACGCGGCGCCTAGAGCGCCACCTTCCTTGCAACAGCTCTACGATCCCCACGTGGCCATGAGGGCTCCCATGGGATCCGTCGGGGTACCCGGAGGCAAGCCGTGAGTACGCACACGCGGCGGTAGCCGGTTCCTTGCCTTCGCAAATTGAGGTTCTCGGGCGTGTACCTACCGCGCGTCTCTCTCTCGTTTTTTCCCTCCGCGTATACAGGGTATACTGGAATAAGTGGGCAGTATTTTAGGCTGTCGGTGGAGCACGTTTAAAGGATGAAAGAAATTTAAATGTAGGTCGCATTGCACTTTGTTTTTCGCGTGAAACCTGTCGCGTACAAGACGCCCGCTGAAATGCTTGAATTGAACGGAGTTTGCGTCAAATTCGAGGAAGCTTTAGACGTGGGAGGGAAATAAAACGGTCATTAGGACGACCCTTATTAGTTTGCATTCGGATGCGACGAAGTCATTTTGAATATATCGTTGCGAGGGTAAATGGATAAAGTTTATTAAAAATCAAATCTGCTATAATCAGAAAACAAAGTCTAACGCGTTACGTATTTGTTTTCAAATATTTTTTTTTTTATTAAGATGTGTCGAAGTTGCTTTAAAAACATTCTCCGCTTATATCTGAACACTCGAGATTATCTCTCTTTTCGTTTCTTATCCATCTCTCGGCTGTTTATTAGCGATGCTGGTTGATAGATATATTAACTCAATCGAGAGGAACATTCTCGGTCGGTTTATGGATTGTTCGATTGCAGTAGAAATAGACTTCGCCGCTTTCAGAATGGTCTCACGGGAGTGCGGGGATAATCTTCCATTCCGGTGGCAAGTACAAGGTTGATGCGTTGTATGCTCAGCGTGATGGCGATTCGAAACACGGTTTTGGTTGGCAATGTTTGTTGCTCGGTTGCATGTTACGTACAGCCGTCCAGCGAATGCTTGTTTACCGCGGGAATGCGGCGATCTCGCTGTGTACCATGGTCGATATGAAGCATAGAAGTACATCCAGAAACATAGCCACATTCTTCGTTCAGCAGGATGTGGCGATCTATTAATCGAATGGGAACGTGCGACAGGCCCGACGAAAATGTAATTTTATTTCCAAAAGAACGAAACCCGTTTCTCGCGAGCATTCGAAGTGACATTGACACTAGAATTTGAACGAATGTCTTATACGAAAGGAAGCGCGTCGGTGTCCTGCTTTTACACTTGAGCACACAAATTTGCGAATGGCTGAGAGCTCCGCAAATAGACTCTTGAAATCTAACGTTTGTTACACGTCACATTTCTATGACATATGTATAAGCGATAGTGTCGTATCTTTCGTCAATGTTGTCCCCAACCGCCTAGCCGGCCATGCTTGACACATTTTCTGATAAATCTATCAGCGCGTTCGTGATCCTGGTGGAGAAAAAAAAAACGAGAAACGTATGGCGAAAATGAATCTGGTCATAAAATGCACCGTGGATTTGCTATGAGCCACCATATTACGATACCCGACTGCGCGATTTAAATTCCATTGTTGTTCGCGTGTTCTTCCATTATTTGAAATATAACGGTTAACGTGGTATAACGCACACGGCTCTTACATTTCCAATTCAACAGTATGCGATTCAATTTTAGCCTTGACGCGTGTTTATGGTCGATTGGAGTAGCAATCATCGGTAATAAGCAGCATTATTTCTTTAACTTCTCAATACCTTTCGCTACGGTCAGCGGTGCACTAGCTCACCCTTGAACATTGAGCATATCTCTCACGAAGCGTGGCATTACGACAAATTGATAACGCGTAACGAGAGGGTGCCCGAGTACCTCCAGGCAGAGGCTTAGGGCGATTTATTTTTGGTAACAGGTATGCGAGTTTCCCCCGCGAATCTCTATGTTTTTTGCGGTTTCAGCGCGTACAGCTTCCACGTGTCGAGCGAAGGCCAGATGCAGCCTGTGCCCTTCCCACCGGATGCGCTGATCGGGCCAGGGATACCACGTCACGCACGGCAAATGAATACCCTCAGTCACGGTGAGGTCGTATGCGCCGTAACGATCTCTAATCCAACGAAGTACGTCTACACCGGCGGCAAGGGATGCGTCAAGGTCTGGGACATAGGACAAGGCGGCACGGGAAGCACAAAGCCGGTCTCGCAACTCGACTGCCTGCAGCGCGATAATTACATCAGGTCAGTGATTTTGTCCCGCGGAGTCAAAAGCTCATCGTCCGCCGATCGAAATTTCAAATAAGCCGTGTCGCGCTGAAATCTATTTAGGGCATAGCCGCGGAGCGCAGTGGCGCTCTTGCGTTTAGCATACGGGGCCGTTCAATAATTCATTTGGATTTTATTTAGAATCGTAAAACATAACCGATGGAAATTAATGCCGCGCTCCTGGAGCGTTGGAAAATTTTGTCACCGGGTAGCGGCATCGAAGGAGAGTGTAATGTCACCGATCAAATATGGATATAGCGGGGTCGCTTTAGCATCGAGAGTTACGATCATGCGCACGTGTGGTTGTTAACGCGGCGGTGGGCATTAATTGAATTTCATACGTATTTTTTAAAAGCCCGTCGGACCTGCATCGAATTTAATACGTGCCAACGGCGGTGATCGCGCTTCGCGTTAAAAAGGCTTTGCCGATATTTCGGCCATAGTCGATTATACGGGGCACGCACTTACCAAATTTTAATGCACTCTATCGCGCCAGAGTTGCGCGATGCTAATCGCGCCGTTTCCGCTTCCGTTGTCGACGCTTAACATTCGAGTCTCTACCGAGTAAAGACCTTAGGCAAAGTAACAATCTTATAAATCGCAAAATCGAAGCTCGCAAAATTTGTCTCAGCTATACCGCTGTAAATGCGCAAGATATCTCACCTGCAGGTCAGTTTTTCACATCGATTTACGATAAATAATTTAAACCTAGACACAAAGTGGTTGAAACGCACAAATTTGGTCACCATACTCGCGGTAACTCATTCACAATCGTTCCCAGATTCGATTAATTTTTCCTTCGCGTCTTTTTTCATGCGATCAAAAAATAGCGACACTTCCTGCTGCGACAGCGATTTTATAAACAATAGTCGGTTAGGATTTACCTCGATTTTCGATCATCCTTTTATCGAAAGAGAAATCGATACGATAAAGCGAATGTTACACGCGACCCAGGTCGGTCAAGTTGCTACCGGACGGCAGAACGCTGATCGTCGGAGGTGAGGCCAGTCAATTGAGCATCTGGGACCTGGCCAGCCCGACGCCGAGGATCAAGGCCGAACTGACCTCCTCCGCCCCCGCTTGCTACGCCCTGGCAATATCCCCCGACTCGAAGGTCTGCTTCAGTTGCTGTAGTGACGGCAACATAGCCGTTTGGGACCTCCAGAATCAGACGCTGGTCAGGCAATTCCAAGGGCACACCGACGGCGCCTCCTGCATCGACATCTCCGCCGATGGCTCGAAACTTTGGACCGGCGGCCTGGACAACACTGTACGTTCCTGGGACCTGAGGGAGGGCCGGCAGCTTCAGCAGCACGACTTCACATCCCAGATATTCTCGCTGGGCTACTGCCCCACGGGAGAGTGGCTGGCGGTGGGCATGGAAAATTCAAATGTGGAAGTGTTGCACGCAACCAAGCCGGATAAATACCAGCTGCACCTGCACGAATCCTGCGTACTCTCCCTTAGATTCGCGTCCTGCGGAAAGTGGTTCGTCTCGACAGGCAAGGACAACCTTCTCAACGCCTGGCGCACGCCTTACGGAGCATCGATATTCCAGGTATGAATTTTTCCTTCCTCGTTTCTCGCCAATGTTTCTCGCTTCCATCTGATTGCGTATCGTTTACTTTGGTTAATAAGACGGTATAACGTTTTAGCGTATCAGACTTTGAACATTGATCGAGGCTTAAAATGTATCTCAAGGTGCAAGCCCGCTTAAAGTATCAGCTCGAATATCGTACTCAACCGGTGTAACGTGTTTTTCTGAAGTAATCGGAAAAAGAGCGAGGCGTTCGAAGTGAAAAATCTTGTACTTACGTCGCATTGTATAACTTCGATGAAAGCTATAACCGCGATCACCGCCATCTGACGCGCCGTGTTTCTCGCTTATTTCAGTCGAAGGAATCGTCGTCGGTGCTCAGCTGCGATATTTCTGCGGACGACAAGTACATCGTCACCGGCTCTGGCGACAAAAAGGCAACCGTCTACGAAGTCATATATTGAGCGTAATCCCAGGGAAAAAGAAACTCAATATTCCCCCGAAGATCTTTCGAAGCGTGTGTACATAATTCTTATGTGTTATCATGTGCGACATTGTTGCCGTTGTTGTTCTTGTTATTGTTGTTGTTGTTTCTCTTGGCAAAAAAGGGTCCGCGCAGCTGACGAGCCGAACGAAAATTAACGAAAGCCCCCTGGAGGCTCCGATCACCGGCAGAGGCCAAGAGCATTTTAATGGGGGGACAGTAAATCGACCGTGAACAATTAGAATTTCCGCGACTAACGGCATGCCAAGTAATTCCGTATATCCTCCACGGTCACTCGTTTCCCGTACGAACCGGCGTACACTCGAGTTGGCGAATTTTTCCCGCTCGACGGCTCGACAGAAGTTACTCTGTCTTCGGTTCGTTCCGCTCGTTGCGCGTAATCGCCTTTGGCGGCGAGATCGCACATTAATTATTACGATAGCGAACGGCGCGGCGGATTCGCGCCTTATCTGTACATTTTGTATATATAGATTGGCTCTTAAGTATACCGTCATATTTTTCTACGTCCCCTAAGATGCGAGCCAGCAAGTGAGAAAAGAAAAAGTGTAAATATCGAGGTTGGAGAATCGCGGAAAGGACGAAAGACGATTAATAAAAAGTGATACTCGAGATTAAATCGGTCGTCGCTCTGTTCGCATACCGATCCCAATCCAGCTCAAGAGGACCCTCGCGAGGCATTCCTGGCGGGACTTCGGCAGCAGGTACGTACAAAAACCCAACGGCCCATACGTCTCCCGATCGTATCTCTTTCCCGTGCAACTTTATTCGTACGCACGAAACCGACCGCCGCGGCGGCCCGGTAACCGACGTAGAACGAACTGCCGAATATTTAGTAACATCACCGGACCGCAAAATTCAAAAGCGCCTGGCGTGCCCGTCGGTGGGTTTGCAAAAAAAAAAAACGCGAAACAAGCACCAGCCGTTACTTCCGTTTCCATAAACGTGTCAACGGCCCGCGAATAAAAAAAAAAACAAAATAGAACGGGAGGATGAGGAGGAAGGAGAGAGGGGGTGACATCAACAATATTTAGTCACAGCGTGGTGGATCGTGTCCCGAAAATTACGACGCCAATAAAAAAAAAAAAAAAACCACCCCCAGAGTACGACGCGACGGGTGCCGCTCGAGTTTTTTTTTTCTCTGGGTAAAACAAATCGCGAAAAAAAGCGCGGTCGGGACGGGGTGAAAGAGCGGTGGAGAGGGACACGTCCCGCTACGGCTGCCGCGGCGGGGCGACCGTGCGAAACGCGCCACCCGGTATATAATTAGCGATGCGATGCACGCTCACGGGGCGCGTATTCAATGGAAGGTTCATCGGCGTAATGTTATTATAATAGTGGCACGTTTTGCATATGGGACTGGGTACCTGGCCGAGAGGTGCGGAAAGGGGGAATGACGTTGGTGGACGCGGAGCCCCGGGACGTGTCGGGGGGAGCGAGGTCGTGGGTAACGAACGCGGGGCGGGGGAGGCTCGTAGGTGTGGGCGCGGGGCAGGGCGCAGCGGTGAGGGGAGGGGAGGGGCAGGGCTGGACGGTTTTACGCGGGCTTTGCCGCACGCCAGGCGTATTTGCATGGTAATGATATGCGGCACGGTAGGGCCGGCGGAGGTTGGGAGAGTGGGGCGGCAGGCTTCGGGCAAGGTTCTGGGGGAACGCTCGCGGTATTTCGTGCACGAGTTTTGAATATCGCGGCTAAATGCATCAGTTATTACGGTTAATTCAGTCCGCAGAGAACTGACTCGTCGGGGGGCTTTATTTATTCTCGCCCGCTCATTTTCGGCCATTCGTTACGAATCGCTATTCCGGATCGCGCCGGTTATTTTTATTTTCTCTTGGCCCAGATCGCAGGCTGCCCGGGAGTTTTTATAGCGGGTCTAGCCGGATTAACGGGAGTACGCCCGGCTCCTTGCCGGATGCTGTAACGAGCCAATCGATCGTTATCGGCCGGCAAGGATGTTCCGCCGGGCGACTCCTTTTCAGCGACGTACACGCTCGCGCATTAAATCGGGTAACAAAACTAATAAGCGGGATGTTTGTTCCGTCGGCGATCGCGGTAATACGTTAAACAGACTTCGCCGGGTTAGACCTTTGCCGGAGACACGCCATCCGGCCGGCAGCACGCTATTCCACCTAAAGGCTTATAATATAATTAACGGGCCATGCCCTTACACCGTGCATCGAGGTATGTAACGACGCGTTAATCGATCGTTATTAAGCCGTAAAACTAGTTTATTTTACGCCCGCATTATTTAACGTAAAAGTGTGTAACGCGATTAGGAAGCAGAGCGTGGTGCCGGTTCGCGGATTGCCCGGTGTAGGAACGAGTTAATCGATAGACGGTGGAACCGTAAGAGCGTTTCATTTTCCCGTGGATAGCCGTTTCACGGATACGTTATTTTATATAAGAGCCACGCAACGCGATCGCCGGGCGCACGGTGCCGTTACATCCTCGACGCTCGAGCAGCGCCATTGGGTTAATCGGTCGTTATCCGTTCGCAGCGTCGCCTTTCTTCCAGCAAATCCGCGCCCGGCGCGCCTCTATTTTTATATAACGCCAGTTATACCCGTCCAACGATCTCCGTAACGGCGCGTCAACGTCGTTCCTCGTATCGCGTTCGAGATACTGCTACCGGTTGTCGCTTTTCGTTCGGGAAAATTCGCGTCATTGAGAATTGCCCTATCCCGCCCGTTGGCCCGTCCCTCCCCCCTCCCCTTCCCCCTGCGTTTTGCGAATCGACAGAAACAAAAGGTATCTCCCGGCGGTCGATTTTTATCCCGCGAACGGCATCGGCAGACCACCCAGGCATTCATACGCAGCCCGACATGCACGCACGTGCTGGCGCGCGCGCACTCCCTTGCTCACGTAGCGTGGCAGGCGGTCAGGCACCCACACACAAAGCGCTAATTTTCTCTCTGTCCGTCGGCGACCCTCTGCGGCGCGGCACGGTGCTCACACAAACGTGGCAAATTAACAGGCACGCAAATGAGCGAGTTCACGCGCTCGCTTTCGTGTTTCCCCGCGCCTCTCCCGTCACAATTGGACACTAATAAACGCGCCGGCCTGCTGCCCCTCTACCCCCTCCCCTCCCGCCCTGAGCCGACCTGACCACCGTCGGCTCTTGGCCCATTCGACAGCTCACCTCCCCCCTCCCTCCCTCCCTCCCTCCCCCCTCACTGTCTCTCTGTCTATCTCTCCTCCTCTCCCGAGAACGTGCACGCTCTCTGCGCAATCTCCCGACGACCGCACCGCGATATCTGCAAACACAGGAGTGCGTTTCGCATCGGGAATATGCCCGCACAAGGGCGTAAAGAGCGATATGCAACGGAGAGAGCAAAAATTTCGGATAGCCAGACGATCGAGGTGGGTATTGCAAAGGAGATTAAACTTTTTTTTTTGCACGAGGGACGCACGTCGTGCAGCGGTCTCTTTGTAATCAAATGCAGGATTCGCCGGAACGTAAACCGTGGACGTTTTCGTGTAATACGTTGTCTTATGAAAATGCTGTTGATTCTCTGTTCGACGACAGGAAACCGATGAGTGTCGATAATGTAGTCGAAATAAAATATATCGGGTAAAGGTCCGTATTTGCTTTGCAACGAAGTAGCGACACGGGGATATATGAGACCGCTGGGTGGTCATCGGCATTCGTACCGAGGCGGGTAAACATAGAGGCGGCGGAGGCGCGATATCGGTAAAATGCCTCGTAGTTTAAAGATTAGCGGCTTGTCAGAAGGGGTATAGCCGTGGCTTCGAAGAGCAGACATCGTGAATCGTTTGATAGATTTTAGGATGCCAATAAACGTTTAACCTTTCACCGCGAAGAATTTAACGTGGCTGCACCACTGCACACACTCGCACGACAGCTGCGCGAAGTCATAAAAAGTGTGCTCGTACACGCCTGAAAACGTGCAGCGTATTGTTTTTCATTGGTATTAATGTAGAGACAAAAATTCTGGCAAAGCCACCCATCGACCGACGCAATGTTTCAATATTTGTGAGTGCACAACATCGAAACTTGTTTCCTCTTCGCGTCCACTTTCTTTCTCGAGCATTGCGATATGCGGATACGCTACGCTTATTAGCCTAAAAAGGCGGTTCTTTTATGGAGATGAAAAATCGCGTCTCGTCTCTTAGAAGGTTTCATCTACTTAACATGCAAAATGGTTCCATCGACGGAGTTTTTAAAACTTTCTTGGAAGTGGGTTTGCGTACTTTTTAGGAAGGGTCGTGTCTTTGAATATCACCAGAAGCGAATTTTTATGAAATAAATTTGCAAACGCGAATTTACAGATGGTTGTGCTAAAGTCGTGATTTATCTGTATCGAAGGTTCGTATGCGTAAGCACACATGCACAACTTGGCAGAGCAATCATCGAATTGTAAATGCATCTAAACACGTGTGCGGACATAAAAGTCGGCGTTCCTATACACAGGATAAATATACAACGTTCCTCTACCCGATCAGGCGTGGTACGCTTAAATTTCTCGGTAGTCGCTCGTAAACGCGAGACGAAAGAGAGAAGGAAGGAAAAAGGAATTTATCGCGCAGGCCGGCTGGTATTGCCGAGTGAAACGCTGCAATTACACGAAATAATTGCATTGCGTACGACGACTGGAGATTTTTATCCCCGCGCCATCCACAAAGAGCCCTTTCCCTCTTGTACTTATTCTGCGATCACCAAACCGTTGGTGTAATTAAAAATTGCATTTCCATACGTATTTGACAAGCTTTTTGGCTCGATCGCGCAATGTTTTCGGGAAATTAGTTTTTTCCTTTTTGTTATAACAGAACACTCGAGAAGTACCTTTGAAGCATCACATAGAGAGTGCCTATAATAGCAGTACGATAGAACATTGACGGGCATATAAAACAATTGAAGTTAACCGTGCTTTATCGAAGCTCGATCACCGAGTCTGATATTTATAACAAGCGGATATTAAATGAAAAAATTTTATCAGATTACTTAAGTTTATTTTCGACGCAACTCGATAAACATAAAGACACTTGCAACGAATATTGCAGGTCAGAAGGATATCCGTAGAATGCGCAAATAATCGTGAACCATTCCATAATTCGGTCATGTATATTTCCCCTTAAGCGTGGCTCCATATACTTCCTATGGCAAGGAGTAAATAAATCGAAGGTATAACGTCAGTATCGTTCGATACACGATTCAGAAGCACCATGGAGAGATGCTTCGTGGCACGCTCTTATAACGGCACGCTTGCTCGTAGCACGCGGCGGTCGTGCTCGATGAAAAAAGAGAGGCGCGACAGGTCGTTAACGTGTTCTTACGATCGTTCCCATTATCGATCAGCTCGAAATTAGCGAGATAAATTGCTGTAACGTTACTGGCCATGGTCCGTCTCGCAGGTCCGTGTCTACGCCGAAGAGGTGGGGCAGATCGGTGGAGGCGGAGGAGGAGGAGAAGGAGGTGGAGGAGGAGGTGGCGGTGAAGGCGGAGGTGGAGAGCGTCGGCGGTGGCGGTGGTGGTGGTTATCCAGATAGCAGATAGCCAGGATGGTGGTCTCGTTTGCGGTTTGACCACCCTTGTGGTGCACTGCCCTAACCGCCCCTAACCGCTATACCGCACCATCCGCAGCCGCGTGGTGTGTGCAACCGGCGATAATGTCGCCCTTGCTGCGGCCGATGTATGTCGTTGCACTGGCCACGCTCGAGGCACGAAGCGTCTCCCTTTCTCCTACCACTTTCGACTCAGCATTCGATTACCCCCGATGCACGGCCGAAAAAGACATTCCGCAAGGTCGGATCATTTCGATTAAGAGGGCCAAGCACGTTGGCTGAACATCTTAAAGGATTATCCCCGTGCGTCCGACGTACAACGGCTTCATCGCAGGTCCCAGTATCGGCCTTGTGGCAGCTGCTAAAAGAGCGAAAATAAAGGAAAATTCCGAACGGGTGGATCGTTCGAGCGGTGCCTTGAAGAGGACGAGATCATCCTAGATGACTCAGTCCCGAAGTAAGCGGTAGAATACGAACATCGACGTTTTCGAAACTTTATCGAGGAACACTTGGACCGGTCTTGAACGCCAGGCTCGTAGCTTGGTTTCCGAGCATTGGCGAGTCTCCTTTCCTAAGTGGACCTCGTGGTTAAGACTTCGTGACAGAATTCGAGTTTGGGATAACCTGGAGGAACATCGCGCTGTAAATAATGGCATCGAAGTATCCATAGGTTGAGATAATCTTAAAGCAGGAAGCAAAGTTTTGTCTAAAGGTCGGAGGATATTTCGAAACCTGCTTTTAGGATTGGAGGTTAGGAAAGGGAGATTCCCTCGCGAGTAGGTATCGAAATCCCTCGAATTTTTGGGCTATCTGGCCCTCGTCGGACGCTGTCAGTGGCACTAGCCGATGCTTTCTCCGACATGCCTATCTTCCATTAGTGTCTCCAAGCAGAAATTAGCCCTCCTAGCCGCTCGGGCTACGCGTTCGTGTTTACGAGAGGATCGACAACGGGAGGAAACGCTTCTACGAGTCAAATCATCAGCCTACGAGCAATAACCACGCGCGTACTATATATTTAGAAGTGGTACATGCCTACATAGTAAAATATATACCTACAATACATATATGTATATGCACACACGTAGAAAGAGACATCGTATTAGCGCACGTGTGTACACTTTACATATGTATACCTCGGGAGGACGTATGTACACAACGCAATGCCTATACGACAGTGTGCCGCGCCTAACGAACCGAAATGATACCTACCAGTAGTCGTCGACTGTATGCATACACCTACGGCATATGTGCATGCATACACGCCGGCCCACGGTTACACTCGACACGTGTCGCCACGTACCAACGGGGGAGCAAGCTCTCTTAATGTTCGGGCATTAGCGTTAATTGATGGATTCTTTTTAATATTTAACGCTTCGATTTTTCGGCACCTTTTTTCGGCCCACCAGCGCCCTCCCTCTTTCTCCCAGACGGACGAGCACTTGGATACCTCTCGCCATGCCGTTTCTTTTGTGGATAATGACCGCATCTTGCAGGCTAGGCGCATTCCTCTTCTATCCCGCTTCTTCCCTCTATCCCGCTGCGCCCGACTCACCGTCCGATGCAGATGTGCCATAGGTATCGGGGCACTCGTATCCGTCTATCGCACGGAGTAGCATCGAGACTCAACCACGACCAACGGAGATCGACGATGACTACGCGACACGGGGGGGAAGAAGACGGCGACAACGGTGACGACGACGACGACTAGGACGACGTCGGGACAACACGATCATGCGCGTATATAGCGAGAGAAGAAGATCAGGTCCGTGGAAGAAAGAGAGCGAGCGGTAGAGGGGTAGAGCAGGAGCGAGAAGGGAATCCTGTGAGATAGCCGTGCAGCCGACACATACGGTAGTCGCAGATCGGCGAGGCAGACAAGGGGCTCGAGCAAGCAAAATGGAGGGCAGGCGAGCGTGGAATATAAAAGGAGGAACGTGAATTCATATCTCGTCCGGGGGATCTCGTTGCTTTGCTGCTGAGAGACTGTTTTCGAGTGAGTGAGAGGGCGGCTGGGGTGGGGGAGAGGAAGAGAGGAAGAGGCACCGAGTTGGTGAGCCGAGAGGCAAGGAAAGGCTGCAAGAAGGAGGATGAGAGACTCGAGAACAGCCGTCCGCGGTTGGTACCGTGTCTACCATGAGTGCGACGTCGACGGTCGAATATTCCGCGGTCACGGCAGGGTAGAGGGAGAAAGAGGGAAAGAGAAGAAGGATGATGCGGCTTCAGAGCGACGAAACCTGTCGCCTGATCCGTACTGGTGGAAAAAGGACAGCGCCGAGTCCGCGCGGACTGCCTGGCAGGGCGATGCTCGAGCGACCAATGGAATCTGGGCATCCACCAATCGCGGGCTGGCTCACGAATCCGCGCTTGACTACTACGTCGGCTCCGCTCTCACCCGGGCCAGTCGCCCCCGAACCACGTAAGGAGGTAGGGTCTTTTGTCTCGCAGAGCCGTGAATACACGATGCGTGTACACAATGGCCCCTGGTAAGGGTACCGGCGTGTACTTCGGCGCGTAGGCAGGTGAGAAAGTACCGAAAGTTCTGGCATAAAATTCTTCGGTATACGTTGGTATTAGTAGGATCTAACCCTGGGGTTTTTGAATGAAATTTCGAAAGAACCGAAACGTCATGCCATGAAACTCTGTCGGTTAATTTTAGTTCCGCAGTCGCATCTATTTTTTGCACGTCATGCAATTATTCGCTTTTATCCCCGACGGTCGATCGCTCGTTAATGGTTTCATGTGAAATTTCAACTTACTAAGATTGATTCACCATATGGAATTCGAACGTTGCTGTTTACCCGATCAATAGTCGTCATCAAAATATGCTTTCCAACGGGTAGCGATGTTGCAGCCGCTGTAATCGACATTATCCGTAATATTGTTGTGTCTGGACTCTGCGTGCACTCGAGGCGCCGATTTCGACCGGGAGAGAAAATTCCATTTTTGTAAGCTTCGCGCAAAACTCAAGCGTTTATAGCTCTTAGACAGATTCGAAAACATCCGTGTAAAACGTAACGAGTACAAGATATAACTTGCGCTTCGATCAGCCATGCTCTTATCCGCTTCCTGCCAACTTTCGATTCTCACGCATTCCCTCATATTCTCGTTAAGCCTTGCCAGTACCAATCATGACCATACAAGACACATCCAACGAGCGTTTCTAAAAGCCAAAGAGATGTTTTCTTAAGGCACGACGAATTAGCGTACTTAAACCGTTTACAGGCAGATCATGCAAGACTACCGTGGCCCCATGCAAACCTTAGCAAAAGAGAAAGCACTTTCCACGGACGAGTTTTATGATTCTTAATCGCTCATCAGCGAGACCTGCCTGATAGGTAAAGCCAACTTTTCTCTCTCGGGTTAACCAGTCGGATTCAGGAAGTTTGAGGTCGATTTACACGGCGCGAATTGCGAAAGTCGCCCAATCGATCGGCATTGTCGGCTCGTGATATAACGCGGAGTAGCAAAACGTAACCGATCGCAATACCGATTGCGAGAATATTACGTGGTATTTTGCATTTTATACTGAACGGTACACACACACACACACACAAGGATAACGTAGAGTTTCTCCAACTCGGTATCAGATTGATTCGTAATTTATATATAAGATCTTACCAGGTTTGTTGCGCGAGTTTTGTTCAAAATCGCGCCGTAGAAGCCTAATGCAAATTTCTCGAATATGCAATTCGACAGTTTCCAGGAACAGCCGGGCCGTGTAATTGTTAACCACCGACAGCTTAATAAATACGTATATAGACATAGATAGTAATTTAAGCGTGAAATAATAAAGAAGTTGTGGGATAAATAAAGAATCCCCCGAGAGTTTACTTTCTCTTGCGGGCTAAAGCACCGAGAATAGGACAGTTGGCCATTCCATATGCGTTATATTACGAAACGAAAATAATCTTTACCGCCATGCTCGAGAAAACGGGCTTACTTAAACAATACTGGATACATACTTACGTCGATGAGCCATGGCGAAGCTGTTCGAGGAATTTAGAAATCAAATCCATAACCACGATGGAAAAAAGTAACCTTCGTATATCATACGATATACCAGCGGACAAGAGACTAAACACGCCAGATTGCAACACGATGCAAGAGCCATTTACTTACTAAAAATCAGCTTACGAGCAACTTCATTCGTAGCTCGTTAAAAATTTAAGGGGAATGGCTAGATTACTCGATCGAATTTCAATGCGCCACAAGCAACATGCCGTGACCGTAGTTGAGGCAGTTACGCTTAAATTACACCGTATCGTGACGCGACGGTTCCATTCCATGACGATGGCTTTCCGCACGGTGTGAATCTACCTTTATACACCTCCCTCCTACGATTCCGGCGGAGACGCACCGACGCATGGCACGCAACACGCGCGTAACACTACTAGACACCATGCGAGCGAGTATAAATTATCGATGAAACCGTATCGCCGCAACGACCGTGTATTATCTCGAACCGAACACTCGTCGGAGCCTCCGGAGCGCGTTTCCATCGACGTAGTCCGGTTTTATCAATCGCACCGACAACGATACCAAATTATTCTGTTTATCGAACGAAAACGCTCTCAACGGGCGTGCTCGATACGTCGTTTATCTGCTCCGCCTCGTCGTATTTCTGCCTACGAACCTGTCGACCCTCTCTCTCTTTCTCTCCCTCCCTCTTCCTTCTCTTTCGCCCCCTCTGTCTCTCTCGCTCTCTCGCTCTCTCCTTCTCTCTCTCTCTCTCTCTCTCTCTCTCTCTCTCTCTCTCTCTCTCTAGCTTTCCATTTTGTTTGTCTCGTTTTCAACCACTTCGTTCCCTCGGTGATTTTGGACGTAGCCAGTGCTTCTGCCGGTGACAAAAGAGGAGCGCGAAGAGGGATAGGTGTTGTATATACCAGGTGAATAGGCGGAGGGATTCGGAGGGACCGGCGCGGTAGAAAGACGTACGCCGTTGGAGATACGTCGGGACGATCACTGGCTACGACAAATTATTAATCCCCCAGTCTTGACCCCTTTCGCCTCTTAATCCGGATAAAGAGAGATATCTCGCGCCTCTGGGAACAAAAGAAAAGCCCAAGGTACTTCTGATGTCTCCGACCCTCTTTCTTTTTCCCCCGTCTTCATTTACCCTGCTCCTTTGCCACTCTCCCAGACAAAACCCTTCGGCAGTCCCTGTTGCCCCTATAAAACTTATTGATTTTCTATCAACCCAATGGCTCTGGTGGCGTAGAAATTTTCGAAAGGTTTTAGATTAAATTGTTCTGAGTTCATGGGTAGTTTTCCCACCTCTGGGAAAGGAATTCTGGAACGGTATGGAAGCTCGGCCCTCGTACTTAAAATTGGAAGCGTATTACGCGTATGAATAACGCATTCGTAGTATCTGAAAAAGTGCGATATAAAAGAGTACCGAAAAGAGAAATATTATTTGCGCTTTGCAGAGAAGCTCTAACTTAAAATCAGACTCGAGACGAGGAGTGGACAAACAAAAAAAGGGCGAGTAAAAAAGCATTTTCTGGCATGGTCCACGTTCAAATTTGTCAAAACCATTAGTTTTTTCTTTATTTTTTAACAAATCTCATACAGCGCCGTAACTTGAGTCGATGCCGCATCGAGAATTCTCGCTTCTCTTAGATTTACGTTAAAAAATTCGCGAGTTTAAACAAAAAAGTACGAAGCGATTACGGCCGTCCCTCGTTAAAATGGCACAAGATGACGCATAACGTTTATCCACGTACCGCCGCGAATTACTGCCATTCTCCGGACCTAATCATCACGCCAGATCGAGGACATTTGCGCTGCGAGCTGTCAGTGAATTGTTTCTCTCCGTTGATCCATGACTATCTATGTTTACCTACGTTCTACATGGAAAGCGGAAATTCCACGCTTATCTTCCACTGCTCCGCCTACTTATATCTCGAAAGCGATTATATATTAGTAAAACGTCGTTACGTCGCTTACCGACTGGTGCACCGTTTCCTCGCCAGCCTATCGCTAGGAAATCGATGTAACGATTCATCTCCCGTAGCGATTTTTAATTATTCAAACTACTCTCCTCTCCCTCCTTCAAGCACACTCAATGCTTGCACTCATGCTCATCAGTTTTTCGCCGTAAATAAACGATACCTCGTAATAAAACCTGATAGTCGAATCAATACAAAATATTTCATAGCCCCTGCGAAACCGCGAAAAATTAATAACCCACATTCCGCAAACCGCGGGTTAACGCCGCCACCCAAAAGCGTATCGATAGCTTCCCGCCCGGAAAAGCGTTGCGTTATTCCGCACACGAAGGCCGTGCGTACCGCCGTAAGAGTTGGCACGCCGTTTCCCTGGGCAAGGCTCACCACTGTTCCCTGAATCTAATCGTCAAGATACATCGGGGAGGTACGTGTAGCAGCTTGTTCACGGATTGTTTCGTTCTCTCATCTTGTTCCCCCGGAGAGTGCAACGGGGATTCGGGGAGGAAGAGCGATAGAGCGGCTCCGTGGAAGCGGGGGCGCATGGCAGGCCGCGAGGAAGAAGAGAAGAGGACGGAGCCGGAACGATTAGAGAAGAGCGCGTCGGCTGATTAGAGGACTCGCCGGCGCGGGACGGAAAAATCGGGTATTTAATTAAGCACGTTCCCTCCCGGTTTCTGAGCGGCGTATACCTGTACGTGGTGTGCAAAGTCCTCCTTAACGCGGCGCACTATCGGCCCGTGTTAATTGCTGAAACACAGACCCGATCGTTAATCGCCCCGCATCGAGCCCGGCCGGGATAATTGAACGTTTTGAGGAACGGCGCGATCCCCGATCGAGCGAGGCATCGGAACGCGTGCTGGAACGCGAGGAAGCGATGATTATGAGGAACGATCGTGTAAGCGCGTACTGACGAAGAAAAACCGCTTATAAACACGCGCGACGAGCTCGCGACGATTAATGCCCCGGATAGAAATTCAGGGCGCGGACCATTTTTTTTTTCTCCTTTCGACGAGCCGATCCCCCCCATGCCCGGATCATATCCAGGATCCTCGGTTTATCAGCCTTTTTGTTATCGGTCGGTGGCGCAAAGTCGACGCGCGTTGTATCGTTTTGTGCCTTTAATCCCATTAAATCATATGAACGGTGGAAAGGGTGACCGCATAATGGGCAGCGGAATGAGACGTGGTTATGGAGCAGTGCGAAATACGGGGTCGTTACGTATAGGTCATTTAATCGATCATTTCTGGCTCCTTGTTAAACGCGTGTCCGAGCAGTTATTAGACACCTCCATTGAAACGATCTTGAGCACCGCGTGTAATCTCTGCGCTACAAGCGTACGTGACAAAAGTTGGGAATTTCTGAACAGGATAGTCGAAGCTACCTTGGATAGATGGAACGAAGTGAATTGTTTGAAAAAGTATGCAGGCTAAATCCGATGCAGGAAACAGTCGATGCGAGTGCGGAGTTATGTGCGGAGCTAATTAGTCCAAAAAAAGATAACAAAGCAACGGATTTAATTATGCGCTACACGGACATACGCGGAACACTTCCACCGAACTCGACAATTTTCTATAATAAAGACTGCTAGATTGCGATTTGCCTCGCAAAGAACCACGCTGAATCCAATGTAGATCCCGCTATTTCGATTTAATCACCGTGGAAAATCTCTTACTCCGTAGACTCGGATCAATTTTCCACGTATGCCCGCGAGGCACAAAAAATACGCTTTTGCAAGCCGATGTACTCTGACGATGAGTATCTCGTGTGAGCAAAGAAGGAGACAGAGCTTGCGCGCATACCGACGTTACACCTCCGCACTTGACGGGCGAAACGATGTCATTATATCGTGTAATTTCACCGTAATACGCTCCATATCCTTAAAGAGCGTCTACATACATGGTCGCACAAAGTGGCGCACAGATTGTTCATATATTCTCGTAAATGCGATCTGCACTTTCCGGTTCTCCTCTCTCATGCCAGCCCTTAGACATTATTTGAGCTATTTTATCGTCCGCCTCTCGCGTCTTCGTTACTCCTATCCTTTGATTTCCTTTATAAAGCCGTAGTATTCCTTGCAGTGCCCCCGTATAAAGATTTGATATCCAAGAGATAAGTCCGCTCGGTCCATTTGCCGCCGACACCTTTCCTCCTGTTCCTCTCCTATCTTTTTCTACTGATACAACATTCGTATTTGTTCATTTACCTTTGAGCGTCAACGGCTAAGGTCATTGCTCCGAAACGTATCGTTTAAGGTGCACGGCGAAGTACCGACGGTATCATATATACACAGACACGAAAAATTCGGAGACCGCGGTTGGAATACCTCGCCTTTATCTTTCCTCGTTCCTCACCCTTCATTATCCGTTCGATTTTACGTCTCTATCTCCTTCAAATTCCCCTTTCTGCCTCGAACCCGTAGGTCTCACGGTGAAGAGTCAGAGCCGGGATTCCAAGGGGCGATTTCAATATCGGCGCTAATAGCGGACCGATACGATAATCTCGGGCTAGTGGCCGCACTTAACGGCGACTTAACGCTAATCCTGGCCTCATAGCGATCCCGCAAACGCAGGCAGCGCCGCGTTATGTACGCGTGTATCGTGCCGAATAAGTGGATGTGGAACAAAGAGGGAGAATCCCCGGTGCAGCTCTGCGAGAGCGCGAGAGAAGCGGGATGCGGGACCGCGTTGAATGTCGCCGTAGGTACGAGCCAGTTGGCCATTTCGAGTTTAGCGACCGTTGCTGGCAGTGGTTCTACCCGAACTAGTAGTGCCACCGACAGCACCGTCATTGGTGATACCTATGTTGCTGCTCGCATTGCTGGTGCAGGCTGGCATCGAGACGATCCGACGGTCGGCCGGTCAGCCAACTTTGCTGGCGGACGCTAATAAACGCCAGCTTCGCGGCTGCGGCTACCATGGGGCTCTCTGTTCACAACGCCAGTACCGTATCCCGATTTTAAGTGCCGTGGGGTACGATAAGATTTCGACCATTAAGGTCCTCCTATCTTCGCGTCCAACGCACTCTTCTCGGTAGTCCCTTGCGATGGTTTTCTGAAGAATGTCCCTAAGAAATTTTTCTTGCGCTTTGAATTTTACGGGATATTCGTTCGATATACGCCTGGCGGCACGAAACGGAACGTTTTTGCAGAACTTTAGCGAATATGATCGTTTTCGATGAATTAACATCCGTCTTGTTTTGTTGGAACAAAGTGTAATAACACGGAGATTTCAAATGTATGTATGTTTCAAAAATAAAGAGGAACCTTATGCACCGTGGAAGGTTTTATTTATCAGCTAACGAGTAGCTGCAGTTTAACACAGCTACGTTTATGATTTCAAATGTAAAATAACAAGGAGCCTTATGCACGGTGGAGGGTTTTATTTATCGTTGTTTTTGAGAGTTTTTTGTACGCTTTTAAGATATTTATACCCGAAGCCGCTGCTATTCGTCGAAATCGCTTTATTTTTTCCTCTGAATCATCCCACGATGACTCTCTGCGTGATATCATTAGCGTGAAAGAGGCGCATTTCTATACGATTCGTGGTATTTTTTGCGCCGCTCCTGAAACCAGTCTCACGACTGACAGAATCGTTCGACGGTCTGGCAGAAAAATCGTTCGGCGATCCTCGGGTCGAGGATATACATAGTGAATGAGGCCTAATGCGTGAAATTGACGTTGCATACTTCGTGCAAGGCCATTCGAATACGTATATATGGGCGGCCTACGGATCCTCTGAAAACAGAGCGAGTCGAAGTTCGACTAATTTTTTCTCCCTCGATCAAGAAGGACGAGCACCCCGGGGTGGCCCGATGATTTAGGGCCTCTTCTTCCTCCGGAAGGAAGGAGCTCGCCAGAAAGAAACCCCCGTGGGCCGCTCGCACTGGTTATTTACGAGGGACTCGCGCCAGACATTTTCAGGACCACTCTCACGGTTATGTTCCTAGATCGTTGAGAAGCAGAAGCATGGCGGATGCTTCCTTTCTCGAGGACCTTGACATTATTCTTCTCCCCCCCCCCCTCTTTCTTTTTTCGTTGCAAGTAAACGCAAACGCTCTCTCCGCCGGTTAATGCCGGTTTCATGATCACCCGGCTTTAGAAACATTGTCGCTTTGAAGCGCGCCATTAATCTTCAAACGGGCGACGATTAAAGCAGCTGTCGCAACGTAGAAAGCGCGTTTAAGTCAACACGGTAATTTGTAATGCTTATGCAAACATAGAATTTTGATATTTATTTCAACGAAGGCGAGCGGTTATTTCGAGGGATCGGACAACCGAAAGAGGAATTCGAGCAATGTCTGTAAACGATGGCAGTAGTATTTTGTTATGTATAATAACATCGCTATCTCGATGCACGTAAAACCGTAGCGCTGCGGCCTTGAACGCGTTGCTCGAAGAGCTCTTGTTAAAAAGTACGAGAAACCTCGTTAGGGATACTTTTGTCCTTGAATCAGGACGTTCAAGCGTTGACTTTTCACGGATCATTATCGAAATGCCCAAGCCGAGCATAGAGCGCAGCGCCGAGAACATATAAATACAAAGAGTCCATTCGCTGTAAACGTCGGAATACAGCATCCCGGGGTGAGGGAATCCTCGAACAAACTGGGTGATCTCCCGCGGTCTCTCGAGAGGAAACGTAGCAACTGCTACGGCCCTGGCTATAAGCCATTACCGCGAGGCACAGACACTCCCCTCTCTCCTCCTCTCTTGGCTCCTCGTCAGGCGAGGTGGCAGATAACATTGCTGCATGACACCACCGCTCTTGGTAGAACTACTCGAGCACCGAGAGCAGTAGATACCTACAGACACACAACGAAGGTCCTCATCTCGTTCCCCTTCCCGCTCACACGTACGGACCCGGCGAGCGTATTCACGCTCACAGGCAAAGGAGCACACTTGCAGGCGCGCTCAAACAGCTCCGACGGAACGTCCATAACTGCAGCGGAGCACTGCGCGGCGGTGCAGTGCATTAGGACTGGGTTACGACAGTAAATTTTCACTACCGTGCGGAGTTCTAATGGCCGGGAATGCAGCTGGTTTCAGTGGCTTCGTGTTGCCGTCTTCGTCTTCCAGTTTCACCGCTCTCCACGGCCCGTCCTCCTCGTCCCAAACCGGCCGTCCGCGTATATACGTCTACATACATCTCCCTTCCACAGCGCGAAAACGCAGGAAAGAGAGGGCGCGAGGCGGAAGAGGGAGAGAGGAGTAAGTTGTTCGCGGTTCCTCGGTGCAGGAAATGTTCGGTCCCGCCGAGATCCCTTTAATATCGTCGAGGCACCTCGCGGTGTGTGCGCCTCACCGTAGCACACGCCGAATGACGCGAGGAAGAGAGACGCGAGAAGGGGCCGACCGGTCAGATTGTCCGGCACGGTGCCCCATTCTCTTCCTGCTCCTCTCTTTTGCCCATCCGTCCGTCTTTATCTCTGGACGTCCCGTTTTTTTCGAGGCTTTTGCTAAATCAAGTTTCTGGAGGAAGGGGAGAGGGAGGACTCGTAAGTATCGTTTTCCACTCCGGACGTGTTTCTTGCGCGAGATCCCTGTACTTTGATATTGCTCGAGCCTTACGGTTTCGATTTGCCTCGAAGTAATTAGGGGTGGAAGCGAACTTAAGCGAATTTGCGACAGAGGTGCCGGCGCCGATAAGGAGGATCCTGCAAAAACATCGTTATGACGTTCGACTGTTATCCGATTATTGCACGCTCATCCGGTCACTTTGGTACGATGTTTAGGTGCTTCCTGTAAAACATGGTTTTGCATTCGCTCCGGAACTGGCTGCACGAAGGATCGTGCATTGATTGTACTAAAACAAGCGGTTGGGATGTATTTTGAAATTGTCGTTGGGGAACGTTAAAAGCGGATGTGCCTGAGTATTTTATCGTTATGTAATTGCCACACTTGAGTTTAGGGAAAGTGACGAAAAGAGATTTTGTCAAAAAAGAAATAAATATGCAAGCCGATCGTAATCGGCGTATTCTTCTTATCACGAATCGTATACTTCGAGCTATCGCGTAGTGCCGATGAGTTTCCAGAACTAGCAAATAAAAAACAAGGTGAAAAAATATAATTGCAGGCTAGCGCGTGTCGTCGACCGTGATTAATGGCTTCATAACCCAAACATACGAAGTCTGATACGAACACGGTGTTTTCCGTAATTACTAGATCGTTTCATCGTCGATATAGGTCACCGCAGAAACGATTAGGAGGGAAGTAATCGCTCCGACCATCTCGAAGCAGAAATCTGAAATTTGTGAAATCAGCGGCGGTTGTCGGACGGGGGCTTACGTTGGTCGCTGCATCACCCTCGTGACATGACCCAAATTTGCCAAGGGTCGCCGGTACCTCGTCGGTTCTCGGCTCTTATCTAGTCATCCGTTGCCCTCGATAAGTTTTGACAGGGTTCTCTAATCGGCTCGTACTCTATAGCACTCCCGTTGTTAAAAAGTGCCTTGGAAACAATACCAAGGCACGTCGTCTCACCGCACGGTACTCTACAACTTATAACGTATCGCAGACGCACTCGACTTTGGCGCAGAAGAGGCTGATTGTGTGCAAGATAGGACGAGAGGGAGAGGAAGGACTGAAAGCCTGCTGGTTCGGCGATATATTGACGTACGATCCGATATACGCGACACGGCCGGACTTTGTTATGCCGTAATAGCGCACCCCCAGGGAGGACAGAAGTCTGGAAGGACTCTCCGTTTGTCCATCCGCCCCTGTTGAGCGAAAAAAGCTCAGCGAGGAGAGTCCGACGAGTGGAGCCCTGCGCTTTCCCTCTATCTCCCTCTCGCCGAGAAAGGGTCTTGTTTTTCTCTCCTCCAAGGCACCGGGACAGCTAAGAGAGTGCGAGTGAAAGAGAGTGAGCAAGCGGGGTAGGCGTGGGTGGCCAATAGTTTTGCCCTCTTCTAGACCGCCGCAGAGCCACCTACCACCACCTCTTTACAGCACGGCTGCTCCGCGCGGACTGAACGAGCGCATGCCGGGACAGGAACCGTAGCTAAGTCAAACGGCGCGGCGCCCGGTGGATAGCGTCGATTGGTCGAGGCTGTCGGCCGATTGGCTCTTTTTAAAAGCGGCTGCGCTCGACACCGAAAGAGGGGCTCTTTGCTTAAGAACCAGGAGCGATCATTGGATAAGTCGGTCTCGTAGGACTCGGGATTGGTCCGACGGTCCGCGCGGAGTGTCACGACGGGACGCAAGGGGGGCTACGCTTGGGCCACCCCGATGGTAAGGTCGTCGGGGTGGAAAACGCTCAAATGGGGTGGTTTAACGCGAACCTCGGTGCCAGAAGGACCCGCCACCGTGAGGGCTCTACGTCCCCCTCTAGACCCATGGCGGAGCATCGAGGGAGGGAGGGGCTCGTCGAAACAACGTAACGACCAGCGAAATTAGGTAATTCGGCCTCGTAATAATGCGCCGCCACCGTCCTACTCCCTCCCCCTCCCTCCTTCCACCCTCTTTTCTCCTCCGCCGCTCGGAACCCTCCCCCGCACGGCCGGTAATGAATCGGGTACGATGGAAATTAGGGGCTCACTGGACGCCTCCCATTCCCCTCTCTCATCTTCACCAACATCGCATTACCTTCTTCCGTGCACTGCTTGCCAGATCGCGATGTTTGTTAAATATATCGTTCGAGGCAACCCTGGCCGTAACGACGCCGCGGAAAGATTCGGCTCTAGGTCTCCCCGATATTTGCCAATTTTGGGCCGTATCATCGGGATCCTCGTGGCCGGGTCATTACCGAGCGTTCCGCGCTGGTAACCGTTCTAACCAGCGCTCGTTCAAAACGTAAAATAGGTACTCTTCCGTGTACCGATTAGCGATTCAGTAGGACCGTTCGGTTACCTGCCTAGTCGCCGTTATCGGAACCAGATCTGTCCCCATACCGAGCCGGAACGGGGAGTGACATTTCGTGGAAGACCCCGAAGCTACGCCCCGCAGTTTTCTTTCTTCCATTTCCTTTTTCTTGCGCTCTTGTTTTGAGGAACACGGCGGAAAAGACTCCGCGTCAGCGAAATTGGATACTTCGGTTTCGTTGTCATGCACCTGGTCAGCTATGTCCCTACCCTCCCGACCGCGAGGACCTCTTGTAATGAATCGAGAACAATAGACTCAAAAGCCCCGGGAGCGTTCTCTTGGCTGCAATTTTTTTACACGCTGTTTCCTTCCCCGACCCGGAGCATTTGCGTGTTTCGCCTCTTTCGCCTCATTCTCCCCTCCTCCCGCCTCTCTCTCTCTCTCTCTCTCTCTCTCTCTCTCTCTTTTTCTCCCTTTGCTCCTTTTCGAGACACGACCGTCGGCTTCGGCGCTCTCGCTGCTTTTTATGCCGGCCGTTAAGGCTGCTTTTTAAGATATCCCTCTTTTCCGCGGGATGTGCACGCCACGGGATTTCGGCGGAACGAATCGCCGAGTGGGAATAGGCGTGAATACAATCGCCCCCGGAAAGATCTCGTCGAGTGGCCGACCCCCACGGCCAGAGGGAGGGCCGCGTTTCGTGCAATTTTACTGCTGTACGCGCTGGTTATTTACGTACCGCGACTTATTCGGCTCGCGTGTAAACTCGGTTCCGTCTCTTACGTCGAAGGAAATATATGCGGCGAAACTGCTATAAGTTAGATTTACCGCATGTTGTCGTGCTATAGACGCGTATACGCTATCGAGCGAAGGGTATGGCTAGTACGATGGACCGTATAAAAAGTACGGCGTTATTGTAAATTCATTTTTATACGTTATTCTATTACGGATACGGGCGGATCTTAAATATTTATGCTTTTGGCAAAAACGAAGATTCCTTTTTTTTTTCTTTTTTCAGGGATCAATTTGGACCGAGGAGGAGCGCTCGAAATATTCGTCGACGTCATCGTTGTTATCTCGATGGAGCACGGGGCTCGTCTTTACAACGCGCATACTTCGGATCCTGATGGGTTTCCATTTTCTTACTCACGCTACCTGCTCTATCGTTAACATCGGGAATCTTGGTTTAAAGGTACTACCGAGTAAACAGCGCAGAGCTTCGGAACTCGAGGACTCATCCTCGAGACCAGTAATTCATAGCAACGCGCCAATGGAGGCGACATTGCTCGAAGCTCTTTGTAGAAACGAGCTTTGCACAGGTTCCGGGCGCAGCCGGTGTGACGGCGGAGGATAGACGAGGCACGGTGAAGCGGAGTCGGACGTTCCTTACCTCCGGAAGACGGCTGGATGTTGTAATGGCGATAAACATTTCGTTGGTGCGACGCTCTCGCTAATTTTGTTCCGATTATCTCGGATAATGGGCGTGAAGGAATGGAGAAGCAGGGTCCACGATTCGCTCGCGCTTCGTGCGGAGCGTAATTTCCCTTCGGCATTCACGCGATTTCATCGAGATATTTCGTTGTCCGTTGTCACGAATAGTGAAAACGGCACTTCCTTGTTTTTCCATAAAAGCCTCCAGCTCACAGAATTTTTCGGACGTATTGGATATTAATTTCTGGTATTTCCCCGTTTTCCTTGACGAAAGGCGCGCGTACGCGCGCGCAGGGAAATGGAAATAAACGGCCGCATCGGCGATTATTAAAAACCGTGTAAATAAAAAAGCGCGATATACCGATGGCAATAAGAAAAGCATTAGCCACGATTGAGCACCACTGGAAGGCTCTCCGCGAAAGATTAATTGTTCGCTCTCCTTGCCCCCTCTTTTTCCCTTTATTTCCACGCCCAGCCCTCTCACTTTGGCGTACTCAACGAAAACTCCCGTCCACAGGATCCGCGTAGAATATCGCAGCGCGCGCCCCTTGACTCCCCTTTCGAGAGCGTGTCCAAACTTTTTCACCCTCTCGGTTGCTCCGGCGCGCCGTCGAGCTCGCGAAAAAAGTTTATCGCAAAATGGCTGCCGGTATTTACGCGATTCGGGGGCGGAGGCTTTTTCCAACCCTCCTCCACCTACTCTATATCGCCGCCACCGCTACCGCCGCCTCCGACCCGATGGTGGTGCAACGGCGCGGAGCCAGAACGACCCAACTGCCGAGAAAGCTTTTGCATAATAAAACAGCCTGTATTTCCTCCACCCTGCCCCTACCCACCCCTCCAAACTTTGCCCCCGCCCCGTACCGACGCCGCGGGCATAGCTGCCGACCTCTGTTCCCGTCTTTCGCTCTTTCCCTCGCTCTACCTCCTCCCTCCCTCCCTCCCTCCCTCCCTCCCTCTCACTCTCTCTCTCTCGCTCTCTCGCCCTCCCTCCCTCTCCGATGCTTGCTTCTCCCCCTCTGTACCCCACCTTTTACTTGATATGCCTCTATCCTCTCGCCCGCTCTTCCTCTCCCTCTCGCAGTACGGAAGAAAAAGTATTGGTACGCTACACCTGTGTGTACCGGCGACGGGATCGTGAAAAAAGGAAGGGTGGAAAAGTCGATACCGAGGGACGGTCGAAAAAATAGCGCCATCTTGCCACTGCAAATATCCTGTATTCGCGCCCATACCTAAAGTACCCGAAGCCAATACTCGGCCGCTCGTCGGGGTGGAACCTTCCGCGAAAAATCTTGCGTGCTAATTCCGCGATCATAAATCGCGATTTATGCACGCGATAAAGCAGGAATTAGCTAATAAACGAAACTCGCGTCGTATCCTTGATTTTCGAGAGAAGGCCGAGGTAGGGAGTGAATGAAAATGGATTTGGCGCAAAGCGAGCCCAAACGTGTTCTACCGTCAAAAATGCCCGGAGACAGAGATCTCCGTTACGCGTATAAAATTGCGTATGAAACTCAACAAATCGGGAGATTGTCTTTACGTTCGGTAGAATTTCTCTTGGATCGTTGAACCTCCTTCTCTCGATGTTCGTTCACCTCAAGGATGGCGGAGAGGGGGCCACGCGAATTATCCTCCTGTACGAGTTTTTGCGCGAAATGATTATCGCCGAGACGCGAAAATACGTTTAGCGGGTACGTATTCGGGCGTAGCACAATGACATAATAATTTTAACTCCCCAAGGCTAACGGGTGCAGTTACGCGTCAAATCGGTCAAATTTAGGTCACGCGCCGCATGTAATGCATCGCGTAACGCTCACGTAATGCAACAACCGCGGTAATGCAAACGGGGTATAGAGCGACGGGAGTAAATCACGTCTCTTGCGAAACGGCCCCCTTCCGCGCATATTGTTTTCCTCGAGCCGTAAATCTCGCGGGCATCGAGCCGGGGGTATGTAAGAACTCCATGAATTTGCTTGGGTCCCCAACGGCCCGGCCACGACGCCAGCTTTTCTCCCCGTGGACGAATTATCCGGCGATAACGCCGCCGAACGAGTTGATCGCCCGTTTACATTTACGCCCCGTTTTCCACGCCGAAACCTCCGAGGCAGTTTCTCCTCGCGTCAGAGTCGTTCTGCCCCGCTTCGCGAGTGACGTAAAAGCCCTGGAAAAACTTTCGACGCTCAACTTCGGACCGCCGATAAAAATCTGGGATCGGCGCCGTTCCCGGCGAAGAAATTTACTCCCTGCCCCCGCTTATGATCGCGCTAATGTAAATCCCCGGGGAGCCATTCAATTATCCACCGCGAAGCACGATAAAGTTTCCCTCCGTTCAAGAGCCACTTTCACGAGAGCGAAGCTGAGACGGTGAGCTCGACTGGTTTGGCGCATTCGATTACTATTACGCGAACGCATAATCCGCGCTCCTTTCGCGGAATACTGACAAATCAGGTACCAGCTCCGCATATCTTTGTACACTGTTTTATGGATCCGACTATCGTTTGCGTTATGAATTATCGACGCACTTTTTATGGATCGATCCAATGGATTATGGATCTAGGGGGTTCAGGGTTGCATTGGCAGTGATTGGTTGGTACGAGGAATTCTGCGGGGTTTTATTTCTATGTTCAACCGAATTGTTATACGGGGAGACATCGTTTAAAATCGCTTTGATATTGATACATGAAAATTGTGTATCGCCGATTTGTATATATAGCACCTTTGTAAGTGTACCTACTGCAGAATAGAGAAGTACAGCTATTATCGGGAATGCGGTTGTTTAAAATCTCGGCTTAATAAAAACGCTTTGTCGATAAAGAAATTGTACCGTTAACTGTTCCACGATCGTTTATAAGCGGCAAGATGATTCGGTTTGCGCCGCAAACGAAACCGTAGGAACGCGAAAAGGGGGCAGCGCAGGTCCGAGTCACCCTCGGTCGATGAAAATTACTTTCCGATAATCCCAGAGTTTTCGATCCCGGTAAATATGGATTAACCCAATTCGATTATTCATCGAGAATCTCCCCGTGGAAAACGGGCTGTCTCGCGGAAATAGAGCAATAATCCCGATTAAAAGTGCGGTCTGCCCGTTTTTGTCGCGATAAAAGCCCGAAAACGTTACGCGTTAATGCGTACGTTATTATATTGCGATTCGAAAGCTTTTTGTTACCTCCTGATAACATTATTATTAATCTCGAATCCCACCATCCCACGCTGAAAAAGCCGTTCTCGCGCTCGGATTACGTTGTTACGCGTGCACCGCCGAGATAAATTGTAGCACATTCGTTTATTAATTGTATTTGCATTTTCGTGCGCCTTCCGCTCATTTGGCGGAGTTCATTGAATGCAGCCTTGCAAATGCACTGCGGACTGTGCGCGCCGCAAATTTTCGAGAAAATTGGAAGTGCCGTTTCTTACGAGGATTAATCGAACCAGAGTTCCCTCGTCCGAAAGGTGACCGAAAATTGAAGTAAATGGCCATCGTCGTTTCAAATAAACGGTCGAACAAACTGGCGGAATCTTTAAGAGATATATTGGAATCGACGGAGAGACTTACGCTTGTCCCGCTTTTTCTCCCTTCCGCGTCTTCCTCGTTCGCATTGGGATATGACGTGTAATTGAAAAGCTGTTCGAGTAACGTGATTCTTACCGTTGCGGAAATTTTACAACTTACCCCTCATCGGGATTGCCATTGGTAATCCAATTTGCGAAGTTAAGTTTTAATGGACTGCCCTGTCATGAGCCGCTAAAAGGAAACGCGACGGTGCCTGAATCTAATTTACGGCAATGAGAGGGTTCCCGCAAAACTCCATCAGACGTATATCGCGTATAACGACATTTATAATCGCGGCCGCTCGGCGGCATCGACGGCGCATTAATTTAAATTTATTATCATACACGAACATCTTTGAGACTAGCGGCAAAAGAAGTCTGCGAGACTCATTATTTCCATTTTCGTGTTCCCATCCGCCGCGTGCCTTTCGGCTATCGGATACGCTGATACGTTTAATCGCCATTTGCCGATCTGCCCGCTGTCGTCATTTTTTGGTACGAGCCGCGATCAATGCGGCGAGGGTACGATGCAATGTACAAGAAATATGGCGCATAAGTATAATCAATCTGCTCCGATGTTTATTGTTATACTCCAAATGTATGTACAGGTAGGTTTTCATATCTGCGGGAGCTGGCGAAAACTAGGATTAAAAAGGGGAACGTTAATAACCGGCTCCTTTAAAGTGCACCTTGTCCAGGTTTATGCGATACCGTATTCGTGATTTTTGCGCAATAAAATAATGGCAGAAGTTCGCGGAAGATACCGAAGGCAACTAAATTTAAAAATGGATGGGAAAATTGCGAGCATGGAATTTGGTGCGCGAAGAAGCAATTTAACCGTCAATTTTCCACCCTTCCACTTGCCGACTATTACCTACGCTTACCGCTGCTAATAGAGCTATTAGAATATTGTTTCTCCCTGCGGTATTAAAGTTATTATAGCTATCGTTACGATTGTCATTAGGCGGTGCAATGAATCGAGAGGGCACGGTATACGTTTTCGCATGCAAAGGAGTATCCGCAGTTAGCGAGTTTCATTTCTTGCACTCGCTAACCACTAGAATTACAATTAGTCCGGCGTATCTCCCGCTTTAACGCACCTCTCTACGCTGATGCGTTAAAAATTTTCCAACACGCGGCCCGCGAAATATTTAATATCCTCGCTCGAACATAACGCGTAAATCGAAATCGCTTCGGAGATACGCCGCATCGACGAGTAAATATCAGGATTTGCTACGTTAAATCGGCCAACAAAGAACAGAGGATTTCTTAACGCGTCGATATCAATTTCGGGCAAACGTATCGGAAATCAAGCAATCCAATCAGCGTAACTATCCGATAACCGCTCGATACACGGAAATCAACGAGCCGGTAACCAGGATGGATTCCGGGCGTTGCATTAAGAAGGCGTAAATCCACCCAATATACAGCCGCAGAATTAATGACCGAACCGTACCTCGCTGAGGGACCGAGCCAGCGTAACGAAGAGGCACAAAAGCGGGGACGAAGGAAGGCACAGGTCGCTCGCAGCGTGCGAGAAAGAGAGCGACGGAGAGAGAGAGAGAGAGAGAGAGAGAGAGAGAGAGAGAGAGAGAGAGAGGGAGTGAGAGAGAAAGAGGAAGCGGGGGTGTGATATACGCATACATAAGCGAGGCGTAACGCTAACTCATCGTTATCACGAAACGGTTGGCCATTATTTTGCCTCGATGATGCCCCGCGACTCTCGTAATATCTTGTACGTGCGGCCTGTGCGCGCCCGGCGTGGTTTGCCGGCGCATGCCCGCCTCCAACCGATTTCCATGTATCGGTACCCGGCACAATGGCGGAGGCGGATACGTATACGCGCCACTTCCGAGCCCAGTGGAACGTGCGCGCGTACACCGCGGTGGTTAATTTCCAGTCAAATTTCATTACTTGACTGCGGCGCGGCTAGATGGTCCATACCGGCGGCTGCCGCGCGCCCTCCTCGCCTCCCCCCTCGCCCTCATCAGCCGGCGACCCTCCTGGTCATACGGGGAGAACCCGGAACATTATTGTTACACAGTTGTCCATTGTCAGGGGCGTAAAATGGAGACGCGAGGCGGGGATATTATTAATGATCGCCGTTCGTGCCCTCGCGTGCCTCCGTTTCCGACCGTCCCGGCCCACCTTCCCGCCTTTCTACTCGGCGGCCTCTCCTTTCCTCCGTACCTCTTGGCACAAGCTGCCTCTCTTCCCTTTGTTTCATCGTTCTTCAACGCCGCTCCCAAGTGTTCCCTCTCGCGGACAGGAGCACCGTCGAGGGCCATGCTGACGTATTACGTACGAGCTTGGGACTTACACGGAGAACGCTCGGCCTCGAACGTAGCCTATCCCCCTTGGCGTTTTCTTTGTTTATTCCATTTGCATCGCCTACCGCTTTGGTCATTTGGCCGGACGCCTATCGTTGGAGCTTCGTTCTTTCGGCGCACGGAATTGATTTTTGTACGAATCGCGCGGATGTGCAGGAGTCTGCGCGATTAATTTGATATTACCCGTGGATACCGTTATTCGAACCAAGACTTTTCGTTTACGATGAGGCTTTGTGAAATCAGATTTGCGCGATGCGCGTATCGTGCGGGAAAATGAAAGGACGGTATATGGCGTTAACAGTTTTTCCATGCATGGCCAACAATGAGCCTCTATCCGCTATATCATCGTAATTTTACACGATAATGCTAAATTGCTTTTAAAATTAAATTTTCGGCATGTGCTGCATGGGTGATTTAATCGGGAAAATATTATTAAAATCAGGTTTCGAACCGCGCCGATAGCAGCGTCTCGCGTGGAACATAGCATTCTCGTGCCCTGGACTTTATTCCTCTTGTCGCCTTGGGCTTTTTGTATGCGTATATATCGCGCGCGCCTTGATTCAAAATTCACGTTGAACGATAAATTCTGCGCTAGTTGCATCTCGGCGATTAATAACAAAGATAAAAGCGACAAATATGCAAACCCAGCTTCGCTTATGGATCTCGTCGGTGGCGATCCTTTATTACCATCCACGTTTTTTAATATGGATACGTTAAAGACCGATGAAAATATTTGGTTGGTTTTATCGAAACTGGTGCGGAGCCGCAAATAAATATCGACCCGGTTTAACTAATTTATTCCGTGGCACGTACCGTAAAAATCTCACGTCCAATGTAACGAACCGAATGTGCCCAAACGTAGTTTTACGGCCCACCGTGATCGTCCATTTGCTAAATTTTGCCCCCGCGCGTGCTCCCCTCCCCCCTCCCCCACCACCCCGCCCCATCGACGCTTATGCACACGGTGTATCGAATTGTAATGCCTTTCGCGGACGCCTATATGATATTTGCTAGATTTCCTCGCGCATTGCGAGGTCGCAGTCGAGTTTTGAAAATTGATCTTCCCTCGGCGGTCCGGATCGGCCGCGTTTTGCGCGAGGCGCGTTTACATTGGAACGCCGGAGAACTATATCGGGCGTTTAGGGGGCATTACACTAACGACTTTTAAATATAGCTTTCACGAGGGCCGGGCAAATTGCTCTTGTAAAATTGTTTGGGCCGGTGCTCGATCGTTCGGTCAACTGGCATTTCCGCTTTTTTTCTTCCATGCGATTTGTACACACGCCGCACGGATTAAACCCGTGGTGGCGAACATGTGAACCGGGTCAGATGCGCGAAATTTCCAATTACTAGAACGTGGACGTTTGTTCTGCGGGTTAAAAGGGAATGGGACAGAACAGGATGGAGTTTGAGGCGAAGAGGAAGGGGATCGGGGGGTGGGAGACACAGGGGACCGAGGGAGAAAGAGGCGGGGAGAGAGAGGGAGAGGGAGAGACAGCTTCCGAAATGGAAATGAAAGGAAAACATCGAAAAAAAGAGATGCAAGAACTCGCGGGTAATTGGCCGGTCCATTTCAAAAAGCGTACGGCGCTCTATCTCTTTTTTTTCCCATCCCCGATGGCAATTACTGCCTCCTGACGTTTCGATCCGCCGTACTCGTTATTAACATGTAACTGATTGCAGTGCTCGATTGCAAATGGTAAAAGAAAAATATTAGGAACAAATAACCCGTGCGTTCTTCCGCAATGTTTGTCCCTTCCGATCGTTTTCCCCGTTAAGGCTTTAATTTCTCAGCGGCACTCTTTGTTTGCTTCAAAATTAAATTCCCGATCAAAGGCGCGCCCGATAAAATATTCCGCGCGCCATGATTTTTCATAACCCGCCATTATAATGCAATACGCTTTTCGTACCTATCGATGGATTTACCCGCCAATCAAAAACACGATCGCACTGATTCCACGCCAACGTTAAAGAAAGACAGGCCTTACGACCAAAATTAATGAAACCGCAAAAATGTACGGCCACCGGAGAAACTCGTGAAACACGTATAAAAACTTTCGACCATTCGCCAATCGACTTATTCCACGTCAATGTACGAATAAGCACGGTTTAATTCGAGCACTGCTTGATTTCTCGAATCTGGAGCATGTAAGTCACGACAGTGATCGTGCACGCGATGTCTGTTAATGCGGAATGATAGTCTCAAAGCTGCCGTTCTCTTCCTATCGAGGATTGCCCGGTTGACAGGTAGAAGCGCATTTCCGCGATACCCGGTATAGAATGATAACAAAGGTAGCAGCGGTCGTGGAGTTGTGATTGCCGGGACGGACGTATAAAAGCGGGCACAGTTGCCGGCCGCGAAATGCCGGTCGCTCGGTAATAATTTAACTGGGAGTCGAATTAGAACTGGGATAACAACGGTTTCCGGACGAGCCAGTCCACAAATATGCCATATACAGCCGCATACACAGGCCAGCCGAATCTTTCGAAACATTTATGCGCCCGCCTGTGTTCGTTCATTACGACTGTAATCGATCGAGTGCAACCACCGCGGCCGGGCCGCGATTCCGTTTAATAAATGTCAGTTTAATTTTAAAGGTGATTTCGAAACTGAACCGACAATAATTGTCGATAATATGCGGAATAATATTTCTCTTCGAGTAAAAGCGTTTTGATGGATATTAATTTCATATCGGCCGCCGATCAAAAGAGTTTTATTTGGCGCTTTTTGACTTTTAAGACTATTCTCTGCACGGTCCATTTGTGCACCAGGAAAAATATGTACATAATATTTAATGCCGTTTTTTTTTGTTTTTTTTTTTTTGGAGGTATGGCCATTCCCAAAGTGCTATGATTAACATTGGTTGCGTTTTACGGAATATAAATGATAACTTAATCGAAGCTTCCAATATTTCTGTGTTAACTATTTATAACCGTTCTTCTTCATAAAACATACGTAGAATAGCATGCTTCAAAAACATAATACTGTATACTTACGGTAACGCCTTTAATCTGTTTATCGATCTTAAAGAAAAGGACTTTTTTATTTCGAACGCATCATTCTGAATGGTAATCGTCATTAGTGTTCAATTACCTGACAATTGTTTTTCTTGCAAAGAATAATAATATTCCGAACACGATCATGAATTTTTCTGTATAATAACAAAAATTCGAATTTTTTTTAATGCTTTTGTTCAGGAACTACATATTTGTCATTAAGTAAATAGATACTATGTGCGGAGGATGACTTGGCGATATAAAGGAGGAAGCCACCATTGCCCGGCGTCATGAAGTTAATTGATTCGAAACACGACCATGGTCTGCTCCTTCCTCTTAAGGGAAGGGCATACAATAGGGGAGATAAATCATTCCTCGGAGCGACGGGAGTAATTGGAGCGTGTGACGATAATGGAATTCGAAAAGAATTCGTTATAACGTTCAAGGAAGCCTCAGGATCCCTCCTCTTTTTCCTTTATTCCACGCCGACCAATCTCTGCCTTTCTCGGGCCGACACCTGCACGGTAGTTCGATCTTCTTATAGCCCAGGCTACTTGGCGTACCTGATGTGACCGCCGATAAAAATTCAACGACATCGCCATCCGATCGTAAACCTTCGTAATTCGGCCGAAGATAATTCGTATGAAATTTCACTCAAGTAATCGCTCGGGCAAAATCACGTTGAAACTGAATCCGGAGCGGCGGCGAATGCGCTGCGCGTTGGAAAAAGGATCTGGCGAAGAATCCTGTACACTTAGGCACGAGATTAATAGTATAATCATTTCGAGAGAAGCTACTCGAGGGTAAAGGCAACGAGACGTAAAGGATCCCAAAGTTCAAAGTATCTTCCCCTTACCATTGTTCCTCCTTTCTTACCCGCATCTCTCCTCGTTTTCCCTTCCACGAAACTTGTACACTCCTCTCGAATTAAGTGAGATCGGCCTGGAGGAAGAACGACCTGCACAAGCTCTGAACTCGAGGAAGAAAAAAGGATGGGGAAGGCGGAGGAAGATAGAGGGAGAGAGAGAGAGAGAGAGAGAGAGAGAGAGAGAGAGAGAGAGAGGTTGAAAGGGGAAGAAGGAAAGTAACTTCTTGACGTTTCCGATCGACTTCATTCTTCTCCTCTCGCTTTACGTCCCTATCCGTGCCCCCGGGCATTTTCTCACGCGAAAACGCTTCATCGTATTCCATTTCAAAAAAAGATATTCGGAGGGGAGGAGCGAAAAGCCGCGGGGTTGTATCGGAAAAAGAATGGCTACTCGATGTTCTATTTGCTCTTTGTTTACTACAAACGGGTTATTTGAATAATGCCACTTTCCGTTCTACATACGTTATATTATACTTGTTTCTGAACATACCGACTTGGGTATACGTGAGAAACATTTGCTACCGCTTAGATGTTTCTCCGGTAAATCGAGCAAAAGGGCGCACCGTTCGCGGAAATGCTAACGGTATAGTACGAGAAGCGTGCATAATACATGATGTAGAAGTCAGACATAATATGGGTTATTAAGCAGCCAAAGCGCGTATGGTATTGTTTTTCTTTTTCTAGGGCAAGTTTCGACATGCACTATCTCCTGGGAATTTTACACATCGCTCCAGGCTATTCCCGCTCACTCGAATGCTACGCCAGTGGTAAACACGACGCAACCCTTCATTCTTTTTGGACGATTCCCCGATCCTCGAAATTACGAAAACAGTATTCGATTGTCTCTCCTGGGTATATGAAAACGTTAACCGTCATTATCGATAGAACGGAAGAATGCCTTCATTATTGGGACCGTTTAAGAGCGGCCGCTCGAAAAATATACTCTTCTGAATTCAGGCACGCGTCGCGTGCAAGAACTCGGAGCACTCAAAAAGCAAAACGTTATTACGAGGCACCGAACGATCCTTCCTGCTGGGCTATCACGAGAAGTCGAAGTTTGGAATTAATTAGAGAGCCCTACCGCCCTCTTACATAATTTATAACGCGAGTAGTGGGCCGGGCTTTTACATAACGCGTGCGTTTATCCCTTCTCGTGGAAGTCGGAGCGGCAACCGAGCGCAAGATTGTTTTCCGCACGCACGCATTTACTCACGCCCAAGTATTAAAGCCGACACGCGAGCTCGTGCACGTAAGTGTCACCCTTTCCATTCGAAAGCGTACTTTTCACGATTCCTAAGTGACGAATGCGAGAGTGGGACCGTCGACGATATAACCGCGAAGACACGAGTGAGAATGCGTGCGAAGGATACGTCTTTTCTAAAGTATCGTCCGACGCATTGTCAAGCTCTTTGTATAATTGATGGACTGTATGTTCAGGATTCATTAAAATTTTGAAACTTACCAATCGTAGTGCCTACATTCTTTCTACCAAACGTATGTTTCCTGCTCCTGCAATCCCAGATTGTTGTATCTCATCGTCAGCATTTCCTTTTAAGCCGCCCTGGCTGTACCACCCTACTCAATTTCCGAATCACATTTTATCCCTATGCAATCGTGTCAAGACCTATGGGGAAGAAACAAGGGACGTCGCTTTTACGCCGCTTTCCCTTCACCTCCTCTTGATCTACATATACACCAAAAAATCTCACCAATCAACCGGAACACACCGATTCGATCTAAGCGAGAAATTTACATGCAAAACAAGTCATCTACTTTTTGCCACACGCTTAAGTACCCCCCATAAATTCTATTCGCCCCGGAATATCTTTTCCCGGGATCTAACCCAGAACGATCTTTGGCCAATCTATCGTGGCGCCGAGGTTACGCTCTAAATTACCTCGCACGGGTCCGAAAATAATTATCGGTAATTCCCCTCCCGTAAATCTTGCTGCAGAGATCCGTGGTGCCGATCGGGCATTAGCGGGACCCCGCACCTGCGCAATTAAAAGGTGTTGCAGATAAGGCTCACGCGGATACGCGCTTCCTGAATGAGCGTGCCGTGTACGCTGCCCGTATAAACGCGCAAGTGCACACTCCTGCCCTGGCGGGTGTGTGGGTGCGAGTACGTATTGTCTGTCACCCTACGTAGCCGAGATAATCGATGAATGATTATCCAATCGCGGCTAATGCGGAAACTATCCGTTTAATTACGTTTAGTGCCTCGAACCCACGTTTGGAGCCGGTTGGCTTCGAGCTACGCGCCCGTCGAAGCCCGAAAGGGGCTGTGTGCGCGCCCACGGGGGCGTGCGTGAGGGGTGGCTGTGCCGACAAACATCGGCAGCCAGCAGCGGAGGGGATGCATTGGCTTTCCATGGTACGACCAACGAGGGAGATGGCGCAGGCAGTGGATGGGCTCCGAAAGGGGTTGGCTACCTCATAGCCAGAATTGAGCCGCGACCGCCTAACTGACGTAATCAAGTGCTCACCAGTGGCGCTCAAACGTACCCGTCTTTTTGACCTGTCCACCGCTGCTTTTTTGTTTGTCCATTCAACTTTCAATGCCGGATACCACGGCTACTTGGCCTGAGATCTGGTATTCGACGTGATCGGTCGCTGAGCTTACGGAATGAATATATAAGAGTCCAGTGACGTGCTTGTTTAATTATAGAGCATAAATTGTTGAACGTATTTTTCCCATATGGATTTGGCTATGCTGCCTCTAGAAGAGAATTATTACACGGAAAAATTGAGAAGATGAATTTCAATGAGCGCCGCATGGAAACCCCGATCGCTATCAATTATGCCTTCGTAGTTTAACCTAAACATTTATTGCCGGTGTTTACTCGTTGATTCGAGCAGTCGATTGCCATGGACATTTAGCCTAGCGCCTACCGTTTAAAGCGCGTTTCCAATCACCGGGTTGGCAATATCATCGCGTGGAGAGGTAACGGGTGAGATTCAAATCCGGGCCCTCTTCGCAGAAGTCCGAATCTCTATCCGCTCTGTCAATGTGGTCCCTCGCCTTCCAGCGTGTCCTCCCGTCGTGCTAGAAAGCACAGGCGGTGGACGATCGAGCGTAAAATCGGTAATTTAGGAGCAAGGTGCGCGTCGAAGGGACGCTCAAAGCCACCGGGAAGGCCACTGTTCCTGGATTCGCACCAAAGGTTTCGAGTGACATTGACGAGAGGGACTCTGCAGCTGGCAATGAATTCTCCACGGGCCATTGCCGCTTCACGCTTAATCGGGCTATGTTTTTTGGCGGTTTATAATACCACCCCGACAGCGGGAAATATTAAATTATCGTACAATTGTGTTTTTCGCGAATTTGCGAATCGTAATTAGATTAATTGCATTAAGTTCGAATTAATTATCAGGGCTGCGGTCTGGTATTATGTTAAAATAATTGCATTCCATGCATATGGAAATGATGTTGCAAAACTTGTTTCGATAAGAACGCAAATAAATCGTACAATAGTTTAATTAATTCAGCAGCATTATGCGGCAAATATTACGCGGGACACTAATCTACAGGAAAATCCGGGGCAACGGCAAACCGGCTTTCCACCTCTCGTTATACGTATCATAGGTTATCAATCAACGTATCATTTTGCTCATATTCCCTATAATGCGATAATGGGTTATTTCTATGCATACCAAAACATTAATCAGACCGGACTCGATTTTGGTGTTTGCCTGGATATTCCACGACGCTACGATACCTCGAGAATGCTTCCGCAATCTTATCTACTTACGCGTATGCATAATGTTCAAACAGGTTTCACATTACGCGCAGGTCACTAAAGCGATGCGGAGAATTCTCAAGGCTGCTCGTAAAGTTTCGAACCAGTCATCGAAAATATTTATCCTTCGGCGTAGCCGCATAACCGAGTTATTGAGCAGAGCCAGAGGAGGACCGGTCCAAAAGATGCGCTATCGCATCCGCAATGCGATGGAACCAAAGAATCCACGCGTAATTATCGGCGCCTACCGCGAGGAAAAAGGACCGTCTCTAAACTTGCAAGTACTCCTCGTGCGATAATTAACGCGGTTCTGCACCACAATTGCCAATATCCTCGTTATCTGCGGCAGGCTGAATAATAGCGTCGCATCACGATCGAAGCGTCTTCCGCTGCCGTTACGATTTATGCATCCGAGCGCGCCGATAACCTAAATAACAACTTTGCCAATTAACCGTACCTCGCGCAATGATACAGTAATAGCCACTCTTTAACCCTGTATAACCGAAATGTCTCTCGGATTTCAACCCCCTTAAACGCCACTTCAATCTCCCTTTACGCATAATTCCTATGACCCAAGGAGGAGAAAGAGGAACGCGAGCGACGGATCACTCGGTGATGGGGAAGCGATCTTTCCATAGAAAACGATACGCGAATCCGAAACGAAGCAATAACTGACCTAGGATAAAGTACGCAACCGGAATGTAATTTTGAGCCGACCGTGAGTTACAGAGGGTCGAAGGCTTCGCACGTCCCCGCGGGCGGGCCTCCTACGCTTCCGAAACGGCGGGCCCGGGGAGAAGGTCGCCGGGAGTGGTGGTAATGAATCGGCGAGGTAATTAACGAGATTGTATACAGGCTCGCAGATCGAATACGTACGCATTCACGTGGCGTATGTCCCGGAGTAGGAACAAACGCGAGCGGGCGCTATCCGTTACGTCGGCGTCGGCCGTGGCGGCGGCATGGATTAGCAGTTATTAATTAAGCTTAATTGTTTCTGTTGGCTCGACGTTGAACGGGTTTACAAGGTGTACGCGTGACTTCCATCGCCAATAACGTGCCGAGGAACACGTGCGTCCACGGGTAGCCCGGCTGCCGCGCCACGTGGGGCGCTATTATGTCTGCTCGCCCGCGTGTACGTGGCCCTCGGTGCTTCCAGTGCGTAAGTCTGCGTGCCTGTACAGCACTAACGCCCACGCACATGCGTGCCCATACCCGGAGCGTGTGCCGGGCAGCACGTGTGGGCGGTTATTCGATGCTCGTGTCGGGCCGCACCAACGTGTTCATTTTCGCGTCGCGATCACTGTCGAGCGGTACCAGCTGCCTCCCTCTCACTGTCTGCCCACGATCAGTTCCTCCGTGATCGCGAGTGGGTGGAAATGCGCGTTTTGCCACCCTTTGGGCAGTGCTCTTATCGCACACTCGGTAGACCGGAGCTCGCGGATCTCCAGGACAATGTACGGGATGGGAACAGGTGTATGATTGGTTTGCCGCAAGTTTCCTCGCGTCCCCTTCGATGCTTTTTCGATACTTTCGGAATTAAATTCTTTCGTTTATTAGCTCGCTCATCCGTTATGGGCTATCGCGCACGTGCTTAATGGTGATGTATGTGAGAAATTGTGCATGTTTTTTTTTCTTTTAATTATTTACGCTTCCGTTATTTCTGCTCGAATCGGTAATGTCGAAATGAATAGCGTGGGGATTGCGTTAGATAGCATTAGATTCGATATGAATTTTGCAAAGCAGCTAAAACCTGCTCGATGAGGTCAGGCACATTCGACAGCGTCGGTCGAGAGAATGCTTTGATAACTAAATGCGATTATACTACTCAATGAGAGTTCAGTGTATAACCGATAGTTATGCGAATGTGATATGCGGGAGTTTAGCGAATACTTGAATCGGAAATTAGAGATTATTAATCTAGTTATTCTCGAATAATTTTAGGTTCGGTGTTGTATTTAAGGATTTTATAAGCTTACGCTTAATACCAGAGATTTATTATTTAGATTTTACTCGTTTTTATTTCCTCGAATAAACGTATAATTTATGGGTCAACGAAATTGACTAAATATCTCGATAATTCGCAGCCATTTTTCTCGTTGTTCCTTGCGTGCCGAATAATATACCTGATCGTGAGGAATGATAATTGCCCAGGTCTCACCACGAGGAGGTTCCTGTTACTGGCGGCTTGCTTTGCCCGTGTCTTATCGCTTATCGAACAAAATTAATATTGACTTCGATCGAGAGACGATCGATGTCGATAATCCATCTACGAGAACGACTCTGCCAATATATATTTCTGACTTACGTCTAGGGCTTAGGTTAGAAGGGGGCCATTTCTGGGGCCGGACAAAAGTGAACGATCGAACGAGGGAGAATGAAGGGTCTCGCGACGCGTGGAATTCCTGCCAGGAGCCGAGTATCCGTCAGATAGAAGCTAACCCAGCCATGAGAACCGCAAGCGGTCCCACTCCAAGCCGGTAAACCAGACACAACGTCCAGTGGCTACTCGGGGGTAACCATCGAGGGCGGATTACCATGCCTGCGACGCCGGTCGGGGTACAAGTTGGCCCGCAGAAATCTAGCACAAGCAACTGACAGAACTCGATTCCGCCAAGGAAATTCGACTCGATTTTTTATTTCAGAGCGTAAACAAAATAGGATACGAAGAAAATCAGCGAACTTTCATCTTCATCCGAAACTTCAGAAAACTGACGCAATTGTCAATCGTTGTGACATGGAAATTATGTTGAGATCTTTTGGGAAAATTATTTGACTGAAAATTAATAGTGCAATACGTTAAATATATCTTATGCTTGGGCAATTACTTATTGCAACGATGTTAACAGATCATGAAATCGAATTTCACGCAAGTACCTGAGTTGCACATAACTTTATGAAGAAACACTTAGTACGACTAAAGTCTTACGCATTTACCGTGGTTTCTGCTTTCATTCTCGGTATGCAACAACGAATATATTGAATTGCAAATAAAGTTTCGCAATCGCACGAATTAGTAGAGCCAAAAAATAACGGTATAAAAAGAACACAAGCAGAATATTAATATTCATCGGTACGACGGGAACGTGTGTACCGGTTCGTTGTGTGCTCGCTCGGGCATTACTTTCAATTTCAAATTTTTAAAAACGTTCTATCAATTCCAGTGAGTTTGGGAGTTTAGTATTCGGAGGTCGACAATAAAAAAGCCTCCCCGATGTATACGTGGATAAAGCCGCGATAGATAAAAAATAATAGGGAGCACTGCATACGGGCAAATGCAGATAAACGTAAAAACAAAAAATGCGTCTGTAAAATATGTCCAATCGCCTCTCGCGCTTACTTTTGCTACTGCCTTGTATTCCACCCTACGATACGGCCGTAAATAAGAAAACAAAGTAAATGGCAGTCGTTCGACAGAAAAATACGAAAAAGTTTTATCGTACAGCTGCTCGTAACGTGGTGGAAATGTTAGGTGAATTTTACCAGAAGCCCGGACTATCGCCGCTGAAGGACACTTAACCGACATACAAGAAATAACGAGCCACGCCAAAATTGCGAGCACCCGTAAAGCATCGTAATGGAACAATTTATGTCGCGTGGCCATGGATAGGATGCATCGTTCTCCACTAAATTTTTGTCGTTAAAAAGGATTTCGTTAGATTTGATGAAGCACGTCCTCGATGGCACGTCGTCAAATCGTGCGTTATGAGTACTACTTCGCCGAATCGGCAGCAATTTTCCACCCGTGGCAATGTTTACGTTAAAAATCACAACGTTACTCCGAATGAAATAAATCACTCCGCGCGACAAAATATTTATCGGTCAGTTTGCGAGGCGGTTCGGATAAATTCGAAAAAATATTATTTCTGGCGCAATCAAAACGGTTGGGTAATACGGGAGTACACGCAAACCGTGCAGACGTGGTCAGTACGTTTGACCGTGGCGTCCTGCGATGTTCGCCGTTTTCATGATAACGATACCGACCAACACACATGCCAGACTTTCCGGCATGGAATATCGAATATAACGCGTCGCTTTCCGAACGACCGTTCTCCTGCGCGGGTATTCATACGTATCGCCAGAAAGAGATAATCTGGCCTGGTGCAAAAAAAGAAGAGCATATCTGTATCCTTTGGACTCGGACACTAGGAAGCCTGGGGGAGGCACGGAGGCAAAGGGAGGGAGAAAGGGGACAGAGAGAGAGAGAGAGAGAGAGAGAGAGAGAGAGAGAGAGAGAGAGAGGGCTGCTCCGATGGTTATCGCCGTGTCGTCGTAGTCTGCCCTGCCGGACGTTGCGTTCTCAGGGAGGCCCGGAGTGGGTATATCAACCGTATATAAATAGAAACGTGCACACGTTCGAAAGGTTCGCACGTACGTGAACGTACGCGACTCCCTCCGCATACGTATTTCCTCGCATAGCACCGAATTCGCAGCCCCGTGTGTCGTGTGTATCGGCGTTTCCCTCCTCTCCCCGTGTACACGAACCCCCTACCGCGGCCATCGGTCACGGGTATTGAAATAAACAAACAAGCATTGGGAGCAATATCCCGCTCGGTCAATATTTGCCCGACGGTTAGTCGACTCGGGCTCCCCCGCCACCCTTACCGCGCTGCCATCACCCGCCACCTCCGCGTCCGCCCTGCCGCCGCTTCTTCCGCCGTCTACCACCGCCTCCCCAACCGCCGCCGTAGAGTCCTCCATCGTTGCTCGAGGGCTCGAGGCAAGGGGAAGAAAAGTAAACGGCAATGTAAACGCCGCGTTTACATTTACGTGTTTGCCAAGCAACTCAAATATTTCGTGCCGAGTGAGTGTCCGCCGTCTCTACGTGTGCCAGCCACTACGTGCATCGTTCCACTGCGCCCCGTATCCTGTGTGCATCGTCCTCCTTGTGTGCGAGGAAGTTCGAGGCTACGGTGTAGCCTCTCTCGTGTGCGTGGGTGAGCGTGCGCGAGACGATGGTACCGCTACACGCAATGTTTATCGAGGCTGAGCCCCTTCCCTCCTTCCTCTTTTTATTTTCCCTCCGCCGAGCTTCTCTCTTTTTCCCCGCCCCTCGCCGTCCCCCCGAGACACGAGATCTTTTCCGGCCTCTTGGACCACCCCCATACAAGCTTCCTGTCTTGTCTCGTGGGCGCCGGTGGGGGATGGGGTCGAGGGGATTGAGGATCACTCGGCACGACGTATATCGGTTTTTCGAAATCGGGAAAAGGATCTGTCCGCGATATCCAATTCAAAGGGCTTAGCTTGGCTTTCACCGTAATGCCACGACAGAAGGTCTTCCCGTGAAAGCTTACGTTTCATATTCCACGCGATTTCCATCTCTGCGTACGAATCCACCTGAGATATTCAAAAAGGTATTATCGCAAAAATCATCTTTTTGGTAATAACGCTTGTAACGCCGGTGTATTTTGCGGAGATTGGCTGTGGGATCGAGCGGCGGAGGGGAGTGTAGGGAGTGCGTAAAGCTTTTAGCGAATCAATTTATAGCTTTGGTATACATCCGCGCTTTCTTTGTCCGAGCGTTATGATTACGGCAGGGACTTCGATCGCGACGAATTCGAAACGAAGCGGAGAAATAATTCAGCTAACAGCCATGTTAATTTATTACGATACATTACCGCACGGTAGAGCTGCCATTTACAAAGCATCGGCCAATTAAGCATATTTACCGTATTTATTTATCGGCCAGCATTATCGACGAGCCACGGGGCGACCTTACCCAAGCACGGCTCCTGAATCGGGAAACGCGTTAATACACGCTAGGGACAAAAACGGACAAATACCTTGTAGCATGCGAACGCGATGACCCTTCCGCCGGAGGTCGGGTTACCCCCGCAAAGGTTGTTTTACAAACCCGAGCATCGAAACCCGCCGATGCACCGTGCCGTGGAGTCATCGGGAAAACAGGAAGGGTTGGCGGCCGAGGACCCTAATTTGTTCCTAACAACCGCCCAGGCCCCCTTCATCGGCGGAAGGGGAGGGAGATCGTGACTGAAAATAATCCGGCGGCGTGCACGGCGTACGGTTTCGCGCAGAGGCAAAGAAGGATGTGTGCCGGGTAGCGGGGCCCGTAATTCCTTCATGGAAAATTCAAGGTTTTTCATTAGCGTACCCCTGTCTACCCCTCGCCCCTACCGCCGCCGCCGCCGCCGGTACCAACCCCCGCATTCAGCTCGGAAGGAAGAAACTTTCGGGCGCACCGGTGGAAAACTCCGGCGCGGCGCATATTTCATATATTATTTTGCACGACGCCGGGGTTGGAGAACCCTCCCGTGCGCGAGGGGCGAGGTTCGGTAACGGGAGCGAACGTCACTGCTGGCGGGTGTTTGCACAGCCCTCTTTCACGCTACGCCCACCCCCACGCGGGCCACCGTCGCCGTGGAACAAAGAACCCGGCGCCCTACCTCGCGGAGCGCCTCCGGCGTTAATATTTTAAGCACACTTTTCTTCCACCGCCCTCCTCCTTCTACGCCCCCCTCCCCTCCCCCTCCCTCCCACGCCCCTCGCGCGGCCCCCTCTCCGCCAACCGCGGTGATCTCCCTCTCGCGGGGAGCCTTCCAGAAAGGGTAGGCGGTTCTTTCGTTCCCACCGCACGAGCCCAACGACCCCCGTGAGGAACGAGCAGGGTGGCTCGAGGCATGGGCGGGGTGGAGGGGCGAGGAGGGGGCCAGCAGAAAAAGAGGGACTAAATTTTGCAAGGCAAATTAAGTGTGCGGTTTTACGACAGTGGCTTTCACACCGTCGCAAGACCTGCGGGAGAACTGAAAGGGATGTTTAAAGAGGATACCCCGCCTAACCTCCCTGCCGATCGGGGGATGCGCGATTACGTCCCGAGGAGCATAATATGCCTCGAGATATTTGCCGTTGTTTCCTCGCGGCCCCCTTCCTCCTCCCGGGAGAACTTCCTCGCACTCCTTCGGTTTTGTTTCTTGGGGAAAAGATTCGATTCGAGTGACGAAGGTGTGTACGCTGTATCGAGAAACGAGATTGCCGGGGGAAAATCCTATTTCGTGGTTAGATTGAGTCACAAAGGACGCGGATGGAAGGGTCGTACGAAATTAAGGTACTTGGTAGTCCGATATCGTTGAGGAAGGGCCGGTTGACTTTATGATCCTTTACCCGGTACTGTTTTCTCTTTCCTTCCTCTCGACGGCCGTGGTATAACGCAATTTTTCAAAATCGCGGAATAGCGTTACGCTCTCTTGCGAGAATTTAATATTCAAAGCCGCGGCTCGTTCTTTGTTGGGAAAAGAGGTCGCGGAAGTGGTTCGTCCGGTGCTCCATTTTCCAACGCGCTAATATAAGTTTGCGGAACTAATCTAACTGTTTAATCTGGCCGCGCTAACTCGTCGGGTCAACGCGAGGCCGTGGCCTTCGTACGCGAATGATTTTAATGGCACGACAAAAATGTCGCTCCCGATCGATATGCGCGTCCGCGTTTCTATAAAATATTTCACGGCGTGGAAGAAACTTTTTTCGCTGCGAGTCCGGTCGTATGTACGTATATGGTCATGGCACGGCCGTACCCATGAATAAATCGTGAGAATGGTTAAGAAGTCATAGAGAGGCGAGTCACTTTTCATTCAAACTTTTATGACTTCTCCGCACGACAGCGCACCCTATACCACGTCAGTGTCCTTTTTCGCTTCTTTACCCTCGCCCTCTCGGTCTGCTTCCTATTTTCCACTTCCCTCCTATTCTTCTTTTTTATCTCGTCGAACGGTCGTATCTATACTTGTATATATTTCTACAAATCGTAGGCCACAGAATGGATAAAATATCGCTCCCTGCTTCGCCGATAAAATTTCATTTTCCCGTCCTTGTCCTGATTTATAAACGTCCACGTATTAGTGCATAATTGTTTCGGATGTTGCCAACTCAAAAGATTGCGTACAATACGGGATACGTTTCTCTGCATAACAAGAATTATAATAAAAACCGCTTGAAAATTCCGCAAACTCCAAGTTTTCGCGGAAAGAGTTTCATTGCGCCTGCCTAGAGGCTGGCATATTTCAGAACGACAATTGATTCGCGTATTTATACGCGTTTCCGCGAACTGTACTTTCCGCAAATCGCGGCGACACATGGCGAGACCCTGAAAAGCCGCTTATCGCACTCTATTTTTGTTACTGCATTTAATGGTTTACACCCGCACACTAATTGCTCATTTTCGCGATAACCCAAAGCAGATAGACGGTACGTACATACAGAACTGTGCGGCCTTATAGAGCAGCGATAATACAGTATAGCGATCTTGCTTCGTCACGGTGGCCCCAATTCGCTTATTTCAAATTTCGCATGAACTGCTTAGAGCCTGGAATCCACTATCTGCCATGTGCCTTAAACTAGTGCATATATTATAAAAAGGTGATAAATAGGACTTTGGCTCTTTATTTAACTATTACCATCAGCCGCTATCGCTCTATGCGCCCTAAAATTTACTGTTTCAAACAGGCTTAAAGTAGTCGCGATTATAAAAGATATATCACCAAAAAAGATCGAGTTATGTCGAATCAAATTCGCTTTGTACATTGAGTTTTCGTCATTCATTGTTACCATTCATCCATATCTACATAATTACGGATTTCGCGCAAGATAATTCGAAGGTGATGCGTTAGAAGTATTTAAGAAAGATATCTGCAATCGATCGTTTTCGATAGTAATTCGAGTCAGGGCGGTGTTCAGTATAAGCACAGACGGGTGGATTAAAGCTCTGGAACTGAAGCCTTAATTTACCGGACGGTGGTTTTGTCGTGGAGTCTTCTGATTCGAAGGAACCTTCGTGAAACGCAGGTGCGACTATCGCATGGCCTAGCGTGTTCCTAGGTTCTGTTGCCGGCACTACTCCGCTATACATCGTCGGCTATAGTCTCCAACGTACATCGGTAATGTCCCGAGGTCGTTCAACCCGCGACCCTGCCATCGCGGGTTCACTTTCGATCTTTCGATCTGTCTAGGGCTGCCCGCTTTAATGTTATACCCATGCGCAACCATTTAAAAGTTTTCCGCTGGGGTTCATTAAACTATCAGTAGCCTCGTCTGAAAATACAGCTGCGCCACCATAATTGCTGGAAACTCCTATCTTTGGCGGACGGTTTAACAAAATTGATCGTTGGGAAAAAAAAAGCATATTAAATTTTCGAATTACTTATCGTCGAGCTGTATATTCTCGAATCGGTAAATTACTGAGCCATGCGCAATTTTTTCGACGCTAATAATTCCTATGAAGTAAAACGGAGATTTGAATTGACGCGGGCAGTATCCGTGATGACCAATACACGTTATGATAATTATGGTTTTGTCGGAGTTGCAATCCGATATAGTTCACGATCGAACGATTGCTCGACGGATGTAAAAAAACGACTGTAAGGTCTTACGTGCCGCTGCACATACTATGACATTTTGTTTTATCGGTCTCCTATTTACGACGAAGTAGGTAAAATAAGCGGTTGCGTAGATAGGACTTAAGTAGTGCATCGTATCTACCTGGACGTGTCTCGGAATAGTTAATACTAATATATTCAACCAGCAATATCCGGTAGCAGTTAAAATATACGCTGCGTTTCTAGGTTTGTCATTTCGTTTTTAACGCTCTGGTTGTACTTGAAACTTAAGTAGTATGTAGGCACGGTGTTTTGAAGAAGCACGTTACGTAAAGCACGTTTTATCGCTTTCGAGGCATTTGCCCTTTACTCGCTACGTATTATCCACATCCAAAAGGCCCCTCGCGACTATTACCTCAAGATGTAACTTGTATTTGTTTGCTGCACGTTGACGATTCGAGGGTTCGAAGTCCCGCGCAACTCGTAAAACGATAGTGGCTGTGCCCCCCAGTCTCTTGGGAAGTCAATCGTAAATTGCCGAGGGGCACTAAACTAAAAGAATATCCGAAGTGCAACCTATAGGTACTAGTCATATATTTTATGACTTTTCGACGATTTAACATCGAACGAGTGTTATGCAACTAAAATTATGTCGGACCGTTAATTTAATTTATAACATTGACTACCAACGTCATCTAACGGTATTTTTAAACTTCAGGTTCGTTTTAAAATGCACTGTTTGAGGTATATGTTCAGCCTTTCCTCCGGAATTTCAACTTTCTACTTGCTATAACACCCTAGCATTAGAATTAATCCTGGCTTACAGAGTTTCAGATTGTTTCGACAATAAAGTGGTAATATCCGGGATATGTATGCAAATAAATATGGATCTGAAGCCTCTTAACGTTGCTCGGGGAAGGTAATATTCTGCAATTTAAAAGAACTATACGCACAACCTGACCTCGTAACGGTATTGAAGCAGCACGGAATTCCATGACTGGTAGAAATTGTCATTCAAAGCAATTGCGTACCGCATTACGAAAAAGGTCGGGACTTGCCCGGCAACAGCGATGCATAAAGATCTTACGGACTTTCATACACAATTACGATCGAGTACTCGCCAGCGCAAAGTTACGATGCTTAATGCGCTTAACTTCGTTTTATCTCCACGGTACGTCCTGCTGAACCCATAACAGAGGCGATGCCTCTTATAGATGATCTTAACGACCAGCTTATAACTCAATTTCTCCAAACGTACGTATTTAGGCCACGTGTCTGTGCACGCAAGGCAAGTCAGGCGTGACTTCTATCGTTGAACCATGCACGCAACCGCGCTCAGCCGCGATGTGTGCGACTATTTATCCTGTGAGGCCGTAGGCCAGGATATATCTGACATGTTATCTTTTTCATTTTCATTGTAAACTGGAATACGCTCAACACGTTCGCTGACATCATTTAATTACACTAAGTGCCTGACCAAGGACTTATCTGCGACAGTTTAGTGTTCCTTTTTATAAATCATTTATCAATTATTCTTACTTTTTTTTTCTTATAAATAATCAGCTTCTATTCCAATTAAATAACCTTAAAATATAGATTAAATTCCGTAATAAATGCAATGTGTCGTGTAAGGAAAATATAATCGTCATATCTAAGTACAAATACAGAGATACGTTTACCATAATTTGATAAACAATGGCAATCGCTCTTTCGAAAGTAATCACTAGCTCACGAATGGGATATCTTTAGGTACAACTTTTTTATCAACGATGCCGATCATGTGAGTATCTTGCTTGATATTTTTCTATCATTTTCTTTAACAGAACTTGGCGTTGACAGCAAGCCTTCAACCATCAAATATACGATGTGCCTATCGCGTGGTAGAGTCAAGCGATGATAAGTGGTATTCGAAGGAAAAACTTAGCCGTGGAAATGTAAGCCGCCATCCGCTGAACCACGGTAGCCCTTAGGCGTGAGATTTCACGCAAATTGTACGGGCAGTAAAGTGTTAACGACGACTGCAGACCCCGTGGCCGCTACCGGTGATAACGTAAGAGCCGCGGAAAATTATTCTGCGTTGTACCGTGGCGCGCACTAACTCGCCGTTTATTCACGCACTCGGTCGCGCGTGCGACGCCCGGCGTCCATTCAACGGCGATATTTCCACACCGTTTGCGACGTCGCGACGCTGCACGGCGCTCTTTCGTGGAACCGGAACATTTCGACGGACGTTAAGCACTCTTTATGGCTTCTTCGATCTCCCCGAGATGTCGAGATGGCGATCATTAAATCATATATCCCGGCCATAAAGCAGGATTCCCCGCGCGAGCATTTTTACGAAAGAGGGCAGAATCGGCCGCACGCTATTTTCCCAATGCACGAATAGCATACGGCGTGTTTCTATTTATAAATACTCTGAGATCGCTTGTTGTGTATTATTTCATCTCTGCTTCGTCGTCGCGGGTTTAGGTTTGATTCCGAAATATTGTGGGCGACATGTGCTTACACTGGCGGTCGAATTGATTGGATCTCGTGTCGAGGAGTAAGCGATTTAATAGTCGTAGAATTCGATACTGAATATTAACACGTTGAGTGCCACGCGAATTTATAAGGAAATCCCCTTCAGGCCACGCTCGCTGTTTAGAAGATCGCTGTCAGTCACCGGTGACTGACGCGGCCTTAACGGAAAGTCCAGCGTCAGTCACCGGTGACTGACGTGGCACTCAACGTGTTAAGTGAAGAAAAGGGAAAGAGCATAACGCCCGATCTTCGGCTTTGAGAATGAACGCGAGTGAACACGCGTTAATTGGAGTTATTAAATTTGAAACTTTATCGTTGCGAAGAATTGACCTGAGGAGAATATAAAATAGAGTTCGAAGTATCCGGAGTTACGTTGTAAATTGTCGCGGAGTAAAGTTTTGCGGGCGGAGGTGTCGGTGAGATTGACATACACATCTTCTGGATATGCATTGAAACTTCTATCTAGTGCAGCAGTTGTAAACTATATATGCATATCTCCGCGCCTCTATTATTGCTCCTTGTTCTCATTTTTCCGCACAATCGATAAAGCTACCTATTTCTGATTATTTATATACCCCGATTCATTTCCATATCTACGCTTTCCAAGCGGACTTATTCAGCGGCTGTTACCAATAGTTATAATTGTTTCATGTAATTAACTTTCTCGCTGTTAAAACGTTGTTGCATATTGTACGCGATATAATCGATGATAGTTAATCAAATCCTTATAATTATCGTTTAAATATTCCACGAGAATGGCCGATCTTTTGTTTCTTTATATTGGGAGTTATACACCTCGTGCGTACGTGCTCATAAACAGTGATAAATACTCCGATTTCAATATGAAATGTACGATTTAATTTCCGCGGCCAATATCGTGAAAATTCCGCGGGGTCGAGTGACTGATTTAAACGCATCCTAAAATTAGGTTTTTTGTTAATCAGCAAATGGATCGTAGCCCCTCTGCGCGTTTTGATGCCCACTGTCGGTATTGGGAGGTTATAATTTCGTAAATATCTATTACCGAATTACATCGGAACGCTATCAACGCAATTTCGAGCCCAGGCTCGTGTGATTAAAGCCCGGCAACGCGTTACCGTGAAAAGGATTTTATATTTTTTCGCTCCAAAAGCCCGCCGAGCTATACTCGGCCGCGCCGAGGTGTAACGGGGTTTAAAAACACTCTGTCCGAAAATAACGGAAAAATAACGACGGCTGCTCCACAGTCGGCCGGCGTGTAATTATAATTATCGCTGTCGCCATCCGCGTCGGGCGATATCATAAAATAATTACGCCGCAATTACCGGCCGGGGCAACTACAACGCTCGGCTACCAGCGAATTGGGGACGAGACCGTGCTGTTGAAAGGCGTCGCTCGTTACGATGAAGGCAAACATCCGGATTAATCGCGTTAATTCGTTGCCTTTCGACAATCCCGACGCCTTGAGCCTTTCTTCGTGGCTTTCCTCCTCCTTTCTTCGTCGCCGAGAAAAGCACGCATATCGGTGGACCCTCTCGAGTAAGACGCTGGTAATACTTTCCTCGCGCATTTTTCCCTCCGGGGACGAATGAAAGAAAGCCATTCTTATATTCGTATAATGCACATCGCGGCATTGTTCTCCGTCGCGTATACTTGGCGGGGTACATGTCAAGAGAACGAAAGGAACTTACTGCGAATCAAAAGAACGGAAATGCTACTCTCGCCAGGAAAGCCCCGGTGTTATTTCTGCGGGCGTGCTCGCGCGCGGAAATCTTTTTCGTGGATTCCTGAACGATACACCGTTCGCGTTGTTGACGAAACTCGCGGACAGATTAATTTTGATGGATCGTTTTGGCACATCCGAGGATGATTAAGCGTTGTGGAAAGGAAAAGACTTTAATCTCAAGCTGAAATATGGATTTTCCTTCCGTCTCTTCAGAATCTTTCTCGGGTATTTTTCGCTTTTAGCGGGTTAATTGAACTTTCGACTGTGGTGTCTAATTCGGGATATATATCACTCCCTGTCGAAAACGCGAAAAAGTCATTCATTTCACCCCTTCTGGGGCGAGCCGTATGGCGGGCAAAGTTAACAGTAGAGGCAAACTTCTGAATCGGTAATTCGGAATAGCCGCAGCCAATTCACGGTCCGCCTTTTTCACGTGACGTGCACACGCGATACTTTTATACGAATGCACGAATATGTTGCGGCAAATGCACGCTTTGCTTGGAAACGCGTTTCCTATGGGATCGCGTTGGTCAGTCGTTTCGTCAATACATATTCGGGACATAGAAGCAATTTCTGTGAGACCAGTACCAATACGGTAAAAGACTGTGCATGCGAAATAAAAGCAAACAGAAAGTAGATGCGAATGCTTTGTAAACGAATGCATAATGTGGGTACAGGGCCGCTCAAAAGTTTGGAATTAATTATTCATCAAACGGAAAAGTTACATTTTTTTTATGTACCTACACAAAGTCGTGTTGTAGACGTTTGGTACTGTGGAAAATTGTTATTTAATATCCTTTTGCCATAAATTATCCTGAAGTACAGCCAGCGTTAAACATTATAAACGAAAAGAAAAATAGTAAAGGGATAATTTTCAAACTTTAATGAAGAAGATAATACATATCAATAAAATCAGTTCCCCGATGGAAACCTAGCACAACTTCCTCTTCAAAAATGTGTTTTTCCCGAATACAAAAAAACTCAACGATGTGGTTTAGATAGCAAAAATGACTGTACATAATATCCATATAATATACGAAGTTATGCCTCATGCCATAATACGTATCATGTGATTTAGCACTGCGGAATTATAATTGTAAATGCAATTAAATCTGAAAACTCCCGAGCAGAATTGGCGCACGTCCTAGAGTTCCGGAGGCTTTATGCTAATGGCGCATATTGTGCGTTTAGCTGTAATATTACGTATCATTTCCCGGCGCTGATGCAAAACGCGCTATGTAAATGACGTACTAATTTCAGTATTTACTCTGGCAAAGATGACTTCGAATTTCATTCGTCAGAGTGCTCGCCCGATAAATTCACGGTGCCATAACCGCGGCTCGTACTCTTGCGCGGCACCGGGAGAAGTTCTTGCAAATCGACGTAAGGTATACAGAATGCACGGTTCATCGTCAACTCGGCATAGGTCGTACGATGACCTCGAGGACCTCGTGGCAATTTACTCGAAAAAGACAAGTTGGATATCTTAATGCCGACTCTACGTACTACTGTGGAACTATTATCCACGTTGGGTATCGCTTTAATACGTGCCCCCCCCCTGCTCCCCTCCACCCATAACATTCAACCGATAATGCAGCACAATTGCGCCCCGTTTATCTTACGCGACTGCCAGGCTTGAATCATTTACACGGTTATACGCTTCGTTCGCTTAATTTTTCAGGAAAAGATCATGGCGTCCTTCCATCGGCTTTACCGCAAGGGCCAGAAATCGATGTGCGCGTCGGGTCGTGCTACCTGAGGGAGAATTTGGATTTACCGCGTCTACGTTCCTTTCTTAATCCGTTATTCGAATCGGTTTTCCGTTAGAACCGCCGCGAGCTTTTTTGATTTAATTATCGAATAATCGATGAACATCACATTTTCGTTCTTTCCGCACGAGCAGAATTGTTAAACACATGCCGCCGGCGAGCGAGAGTAATTTTATATGTTTTAAATATTCGACAATCTCGAACGGTCGTAAATTCGTAAATTAATAGTAACACGATAACGAGATATATTTAAAAATGCAAGACATCCGATCGTGAAACGTCCATGTTATATTAATACAAAATAACCCGGGAGACCTACAAGACATCCACGTACATATCTGTTTGCTCGTATTTTTAAAATACGAAACAAATAAAATGGTCCTGCTCGCGTATCCAAATGATCGTTGCTTTTTCTGCCAAAAATCGCGTATATCACAATAATCCAATTACAAGAATAAACGCAATGGCACGTAGATTACTTGCAATAAAATATAGCTAAGCACGCGCCTCCGATATAATTCTCAATTATGTCCTTCCTTCGAAACTTCTGTGTAACAGCGAAATCGACAAATCCATCGCATTCCTTAAACAACGAGTCTCTGGTATTTGCTTCCAAACCCCTTCTGGAGGATAGCATCGCAACCGCCGGATTTTTACCCCCGAGCAAGCCTGGACCACCCTCGGCACAGGCTCCATCCATCTGTTCAGCAGTGTGCTCCGTGAAACCGCTGCACTATTCAGCAGCGCTCTGTATCGCTCCTTTGATCTTCGTCGGGGATGGGGGGTCCATCCAACCCCCTGCTGCCCCTGACACATGGTTAAAAGCCGGTTTGGAAGTTGCGTACACTCGGTGTTGCGTATACGCGCCGGTATCCATGCACGAGACGTACGTCGGTGTGCGCTCTGCGAGGAGAACCGGGGCTGACACTTTCGTGACACTTTGCGCCTCGAAGAGCTCCCAAGAGTGCTCGTCGAGACTTTTGGGATTAATGTAATGGGAGCGTAGCGCCTCGTCGACGTCGACGACGTCGTTGTCGTCATTGCCGCTGCGGAGGAGAAGGAAGGACTTGGAATGGCTCAGCGGGGCACCACGAGTTTCGGATACACCCCTGAAGAGAAGTACAGGCGTGAACTGCAGCCGTGAAAAAGAGACACCCCGAAAATCGATATTCCCGGGGTACCTAAGGATTTCGACCTGCGGCGTGCGTTGAAAAGAGGCGCCGATGTGAAGAATTAATCGTCGGAATGGATGTACGGATAACGAGTTATTTTTGTGTTTTTATTGAAGTTTTAGTTGTCGAGTGGTGCGGTTATCGAGCTGAGGACCTATTGTGCATGATACGGATCGGTGCGGTATGAATATCATATGAAACATCATTCAGAAATGATGGGCGGTATTCGAACTCTTCCGCATGATCCGATTTGTTACTCATTCGGCAAGCGTAATCCCTACATAAATTAACTGTTAAACGTTTTGAAATCTATGTATATTTTGGATATTTCTCACATAAGTTAATGTGTGTGGTTATAAAATTATGCTCGATTTTCATAAATGGTGCTGTAAATATCGCAAACCTGTTTGGGGAAGATTATATTTGTTTTCTCCGTGAATAATTTTTATTGCTAATCTTTTATAGTAGGGATGCTTGCATTATGGACACTGATATAGCAAGAAATTATTCACAGTGCTCGTTTATAACAGTCGTCGACCGCGGCAATATCTTCGTTTATTGTGTTATCTTTAAATCTTGAACGGTGTAATTTAAAGGCACCTGGAATAAATACAGTAACGAAAATTAGTAATTTTATGATACAAAAACGTAACATATGAAAGAGAATTTTTTTAAGCTCGTAGGATTTTCATTAATATTGCTTATCAAAATAGTTTTAAAATTCATATTAACATTGTCGATTGAAGCCAGGTGATTAAAATGGAGGTTATTGATAATTTTGTAAAAAATTCAATAACGAGCTTTTCATTCCCTCTCAACGACAGGGAGCTCTGACGCATTTAAAATTGATCAAAATTTTCATTTCTGGTAACGATGGAACAAAAGTACCGGGCGTTTATAAATTGCGAGCACGCAATTAACTTTGTTATTTCAAGGCGGTGCAAACCGATATTGCAGGATATACAGGGTTTGATGTACTTCAAAAAGTAACCCTCATGACGGTTTTAAAATCTCCTCTATCGCTGTTTGTCCTGGCGGATGTACGGTGGGTTCAGGCAAACGTAATGGACGCACCGTCGAAATCAACAGCTATGCCACTCGGATAAAAATGTCAATATTCGAGCGCAGCTAATTTGCTTTACAGCAACGGTATACACTCTGTTGATTGTACAAAGTAATTTCGTTGGTTTAACCGACACGTAAATCAACAGTTTTTTCCCTTTGAGCGGACAAACGTTCGTAGAATCGTCCCACTGTCCGATTGGACCATTCCGATCCAACGTTGGTACGACGAGGTAATTAATTGTCGACGATCAATAGCGCTTTAATATTAAGAGCGCCGAGATTTATACAATTCGTGCTTGTTTCATTTCCGCGTCCAGATCTCGGGCAAACGATTCATTATTTTTTTATGCGCTCCGCCGTGAGAATGAAAATAAAGTGCAAGTCATGCAAAATACAGGGGCATGATATAAAACCAATTTCGAGTTAAAAGACTCGTACGTTCGCATCGGGCGAAAATCTATTACGGATAAAGAGATATTAACCGCAATTTTACAGAGGCGAGACCTCTGCCATCCATCCTCGCGTGGTGCGCAAAATCATCAGTCTACTTACTTAGCGTTTAGAAAAATGACGGATGTTAACCTGGTATTAGATCGGCCATAGTTATTTCCGGGGAAAAGGAAAAAGTTGCTATACACGCAACTTCAATTTACAGACCCAGTCTTTGAACCAATCGAGTTTGTTATGACAGAGTTTCTTCGACGACTAAAAGCGTCTGATTTGTTCAAGCAGCCCAGCGTAGCTCAACGACCAGCATATATATATATATATTCTTGAGAACGTTTAACGATATCGCAAATGCACGTACACCCTAACGAAAAGCGTGATACCGGTAGATCTATTGGCCCTCGACCGCAATAACCGCGTCACGAAGTTGAGTATAGCCATGGAAGGGTGCAAAATATTTAGTCCTGATCGTAAGTGCCGGCTCTTGCCTAGAGGCTGTTCTAACAACCCTTGTTTACGTTTATGGCTTTGGATTTGACGATCGCGTGTTACGTACCCCGCGTACACCAAACGCAGGAATAGGCGCTCGCGCGCTCCCTCTCTCTCTCTCTCTCTCTCTCTCTCTCTCTCTCTCTAGTCTGTCCTCGACGTGTGCGTGCAAAGAGGGTCGAAACGCACGTATGGTAGATATGGGGTGAGGGTGACGCCGAGGGTTTCGCCACGGTAGGTGTAGATACCAATCTCTGTACCAGGGGTTGAAATCGGCCACGGTAACCTAACCCCATAAACTCTCTACGACCCTCCCCCTTCTCTTGGAACTTAATTCGTCAGGGGTCGGGTGGGTTGGGGGAAGGAGGAAGGGGGACAGGAGTACCGGGGGGATGGAGAAGAAGCGGGACAGAAAAGGGTGTTAGCGAACGGCGAGGTGAACGTATCGGACAGGGGAGGGAAAGAAAGATAGGGTAGGATCGCGTTCATGGGGTGAGTTTCACGCGATGGCCATCGCCATTTATTGCCAATTTGCTAAATGAAACGTGCCGCGCGTACGTCGTACGATTATTAGTACCCTCTGTCGGAAGATCGGTAAATGGTACCTCGGCGCTGGCCGGAAAGCACGGGAGATGCGTGCCTGGTAATGGAATTAGAACGATCGTGGGTGCATTCTTACGAGGGTTCGACGGTTTACCAATGTTTACCCTTGCGTGGGATGTCTTTAAGGTACGTGTATTCCTTTGGGAACACCGTAGTATTTGATTAATGTTTGCAACATCGTTTGCACGAACATTGTACGATCGTCGTTTATTTGAAATCATCGTAAATATCCTCGCGTTTGCACTTCACAATTGTTTGATATCTCGAAACATGGTATTTGATTTTTGTTTTTTTAATTCGTGGTAATCGAATTACGTCCTTGAAATATGATGGAAAGTACCTTAGGGATTGGCGGATACTTAAATATTTCTGCGCGGTTAAATACTTAGGCTTATGGAAAATTCCTGTCCTAATCTACTTTCGTATCTATTCCTCACCTGCTACCGCTTGTCAGCAGAACATATTGTATATTGTGCTGCCGGCTGCTTATACACGACAGTCATCGCAATCAAATCGCATGATTAATCATCCGCGCACGGATCTAATGTTCTTGTAATTTTCATGATTACTCGGGAAATAAGAAACGAGGAACATTTGAACTTTGATACATTTTGCTACTTCTTACGATGTTTGTCGCGCTTCCTATATACTTTTTGCGGGATGTTGCTTGTATTTATATTTAGAACTGAAATTGATCGTGCATTTTAATGCGATTTATCAAGATGAATTTAAAAATTCCGGATCTTTGGACGTGATAGAATAACTAAGAATACTTTCGCATTTCTTTTCTATTTTATCTATTCAAGTATAACGCGTTTAGTAAATCATTGTCAGAAAGCAACTAACGATCCTTACTGTAACGCATCGTAACACACGATTCCCTCGAATCGCTTTTATTGTTCGGGTTACTCCTATACCATGTTTTCGTTAATTTTAGCGTCCCGATACTAAATTCCAACATGAATGAACGCGTGTTACCATGGGTTATGATAGGATGACCACTGGCAGTTATAAGCTACCACCACGCGGTTGTCAAGCCGCAGAAATACTGGCATGAACATCGAGATCTTCTGAAACTGCGAGTCAGGGCTTATTCGCTTATTTGAATATTCGAATACTGTTACTGTGAGCCATTCATAATAGCGTTATCCACTAAATTGGCGGCTATCTGTGTCATTGCTGAACTTCTGATCAGTTGAAGCGGTAATACAATTTTACCGCATAATTACAGCTAGAGCTAATGCCCGCGTTTATACACCAAAATCCGTAATCTCGACGGGCTCCGTACGTTTTCAAAATGCGACAGTTATTATGATTATTTATTACTGTACTTACAATAGAATTTTTAAAGAATGAATTTTATTACTCAATATGATTAAAGTAATTCGTATCCACAAACAGAATAATCAGAAAAATCCAGTAATTTGATGATATAAAATAGTTAGAGTTGAGCATTTTAACCAGTTTATTGTACTTTGTTTCTTTCTCTCCTCATCTGTGTCCTCTTTTAATCTTGAACATCTCACACAAAATTACATTAAGGGCAAGAAACAAGCACCCAGAATAAACGATCATAGCTATTTGCTCACAACGTTTGAACTTGAAAACTATTAAATTTTCAGCGATATTTTACCCAGAAGTCACGGTGCGAAGTATCGAGAGCTGAAAAACAGCGTGCCCAATATAAGCGAAGCCATTGCAAAAAGCGTTGCATCCTCGAAATATGACTCGACACGATCAAATCTAGGTTCACCCTGATCTGATAAAAAATTGATGCTGGGAGCGTAAAAAGTATCGTGCAATTTCCGCGTTGGGCCGTCGGCGAGCGCCACGAAGGATGTCGCATCGTAGGGAGCAGAGGCACGGAGGGAGAGCTGAGAGGGGTGGAAATGAGGTGCACGAAGGGGGCAAGAGAGTAAAAGAATGGAAGAGCGAAAAAGCGGGAGAGAGAGAGAGAGAGAGAGAGAGAGAGAGAGAGAGAGAGAGGGAGGGAGGGAGAAGGAAAAAAAAGAGAGAGAGAAAGAGGGAAGCAGAGGGCTGGAGAAAGACGTGTGAACGAGCCTTAGGCGAGGTGGTGGGTTGGGCTCGAACAGACGCGGGTACGGGGCATAATAAAAAGATTTATTCGGCTTTTATCCCGGAGTTATTCAGCTCTTTTCATCCGGGCGGTAAGCTCGCGTTTTTTCTTCCTCTCTACTACCGCTCTCTTCCCCTTTATAAGTCTCCACGGGCGGAGCGGTTCGGGGCAGCGGCAGGGGAGCAGATGAGACGGAGATAAAGAAAGAGGGGTGGAGCCAGAGGGCCCTGATTAAAATATACGAGCGAGCCTCGCGGATTTCTTCTTATATCCCCGGGTCCTTACGTATCCCCACCCGCCTTCCCCGCCTGTTCGGGGAATTCGAAATGAGCTGCCATCGCGAATTCACGCGCGCCTCGCACAGAATTGGATCGAACGTATATTTTACGCTCGGCTTGGAGCCGGTACTATGAATATTAGGAGCGTTTTATATCGGGGAAATGAACGACGATAAATCCACGACAATGCGAATTTGTGCCCGGTAACTTGTAATCGGCAGTGTTCCCGGTGTTTTGTGACGCCCCGATAAATGAACGGCGAAAATCGGCGGGGTATTTCTAGCGGACTGAGCTGGAAAATATACCCGGTAGCTTTTACCAGCAACCACTATATTTCACTATTCAACGGCCTCCGTCCAGGAAGTTTGTTGCAAGGTATTTTTGAAAAGGAGTAAGTATGTATGTATACACCGTTCTTATTGCGGTAATGGAAAGAGTGTACGAATGTCGTATGAATAAAAAATTGCATTAAGCTAATTAAATGTACAAATTGATTTTCATTAAGCGATCTTATTATTTTAAGCGCGATATCTGAAGAAGGTCGGGGGCAGTGAGGATAAGCGAACAAAAATAGGAACACGTATTCTTACACCGTTTGTGTAATTATTCGTGTCTGCCAGCAAAGAAGAATTGATACGGTAATTTTTGCGTTCGTAAGAGAACAAAAGAACGATAGGACACCAACATTGGTCCACCATTCGTTTTTTGTAGAATGAAAAATAAATGCAAAAATGTAATCTCCACATTGCGGACAGATAGCCATAATTCCATTTTTCGAGATTGGGGCATGACACGCCAGATTGCGCACATGGCTCTTTCATCCTCGTCCGAATTTCGCTCCAGCGCGGTGTTATAATTTCGCGCGGATTGATAGGTCGGAACAGTGACGTAGCCGCGAGTTTTACGAGCGGCAAGGAACGATCAGTGGCGGAAATTAATCGCGGACGGGCGGGATTGTAAAGCTGCCATCGTACGCACCCCATCAAAAGCGATTCTGCGTATCGTCACTTATCGTCCTCGAGCGTGTTTCGTCATGTACGCGAAACCGATATACACCTACAGCGCATATCGGTGTTTATGGCGATAACTCCAAGCCCGATAACGATCCTCCATACACTTAAGCGTTCCACCAATGTGGCGGTTTTGTGTTTTGTAAAACATTGCCTCGTATTGCTGATATCGATACTAATCAATTACAGGCTGACCGACACTGCCCGCAGGATTATACAGAGGCGCTAATGTTACGCACTGGGGTTACCTAAAAGCTATGGTACGAGAGGGATCTACGAATAACGTTTAAACATGCCATGGCCTTACATGGAAAATTGATTTATAATTCCTGCTTACCCCCTTGCAATCCTGATATCACTGATATTCATTTTCCACTCGAAACTTCTATTTCAAACGAGCGCATACGATCTATAATCGCAAAAGATGAATATATCGGTATAAAGAAATAATACGATTAAACCTGTTACCTCATTAGAATTCCCCGTAACCGTATATTCAGGTCCAACAACGTTTCTTGAAACGTCCTTCCATCCTCAAAGCGGAAGGTATTAAGAAACAAAGGACGTTGAGAATTACCTTGACACGCTCGCTAATATTTTATACGCCGCTGTCCTATCGGAAAAGAACAACCCAAGGGTACATTGTGATACGCGAGCAGTTCTGCCTGCGAGAGCTTCGTAGCGACGCAAATAAAGAAAAGTTAGGAAGCACTCTGGCGGCACGGGGCACCTGAAATATCCGCGAAACCGTGGAAGATACAAAGATTTCTCTGTCGTCGGTCATGGCAGACTCCATCTTGGCGGAACCTTTCATCCCTCCTCGCGGTGGAAGCTCGCTCTTCCTCTCTCTCCCTCCCTCCCTCCCTCCCTCTCTCTCTCTCTGTCAGGCAGTCTTGTTTATCACCGGCGTCATATCGGGGGTGTGGGGTAGTTGCCGAGTCTCGAAAGAGACTCCACGGCGTCGCAGCCGTAACGCAATTACGGCCGCGCTTAATTTGTTTGAAGTACACTGCGCCACCGGCGGAGGTGTTAATGGCAACGCGACCTCACCCACTTCTGCCGACTTCTGCCCCATCCCCGCTCTCCTCGACACTTCGCCGCGACCTTCTCTCTTTCTGCCCGGTGCACAATGCCCCGGCTCAGCTACAGGGTGGCCCCGGAATAATCAGAGGAGGAATTTATGGCGGCGTCCGGGAGGACAGGAAACGGGAATATCGGCGACGTCGCCGAAAACCCGTCACCGTTAAATTGCCGGGTACAAGGTTTTGTCGTTAACCGCGAGATAAATACTGTATCGTTCTGCACTCCCGTGACAACGATGCCGCTAACGTGCGCGACCTCGCCACAGTTTTACCGCTCGAATCGGCCGATATTTAAGCCTTTTGTCATGAAAACTGGAGGCTCCGCGCGACGTAGCGTTGGGGCCTTTATGTGGGGTAGTGGCTGAGAGAACAAGGAAGCGGGGATGCACGAAAGAGTCTTATTGGAGGAACTTCGTTGACAGATTAAGCGCCACGCCGATTTTACGTGCTATAGTGTTTTAGATTCGTATCCCGAGTTCGCTTTTAGTCTTAATGTTATAATACCGATTTGCCAATGTTAGGTTCAAAGATGGTGAAAAATTTAACGTGGAACGTTAGAGCCTTCTGTAATCGATGTACAAGCAAACCTCACCTTTGTTTATCTTGATTTAATAAATTATATTTATGTTTTTAACGCGTTGAGGCATTCTCGCTGCTTAGAAGTGCACTGTCAGTGGCCGATGACTGACATGGTGCTTAACGTGTTAAGAATTCGCAAGTTTGTGATATATTAGCATGACATTATCATGGTTTTCTCCAATCATCGATGTACACGTTTCGCTAATTGCATAGGCCGTGTAATGTATGTGGAGATAAAACTGATCGGTATTCGCGAAGCGTCGCTCAGTTTTTTATTTCCTCGTTAACGCACAACTCGGTTTTCGATATTGAATATGGAATATGTGCGTATTAGTCCTAAAGTTAATTTGTTTCCGTACGAGTAATTTTAATCGAAAGGGTAAATGTTGCGGTAATATTCGTGTTAAACTTTAGCCGCAAAGTTTATGCAAACATAGGTTTAAACCTGAGGAAGCTCTTTGTTTGTGACAAAATTTTAATCAGGGATGAAACGTGCGGTATTTGCCCAGGTTAATTTCGCATAGCATAAATGCGCCTATCAGCTGCACGCCTACCTATATTTACGGTAGTAATAAGGACTGTGAGCAAATGCCACCGATGTGATAGACTGTATCGCATGGATTAACATGTGCGGCCTCATTGAAATTTAATATAGGTCGGCATCGATGAAATCGATCGCGGTAACGCAATAGTTTGCCGCAAAATTGCAAAATCGCAAACCGTCGGTTTCCTGCGTGGCTAGCAGGCCAAATTTCCGACATGCGCAATAACGCGTAAGGGGATAATGCCAACCGGGAAGCGAAATATAAATTACAAGGCCGGCGAATAAATTATTTGCCGGAGTTTATAAATTCTTGGCAATTTTGCGGGAGCCAGGGGAAAATGGTGTACACCAAAATTGTCTGGCTATCGATCGCGGATCGTGGATAGACGGTATCCGTAACTCGTTCATCGTTGTTATGAGCGCAGTCATTCAATTACATTAATTGAATCGTTAAAGAATTCCGCGCCAGCGATTTCGAATGGCGTATTCTATTGTGCAAAATTAATAAACATAATTGCATTATATAAGCATACATAATTAAATAATTACATTACCAAAATCACTGGATAATTACATTATCGCTTATGATTACGTATCACTTCATAATTATATTGATTAAATTATCAGAAAATGCGAGGCCAATGGTTTCCCGACAACACTACGGCTGGCTGGCTAGTAATATAATTCCATTACAATACACACACGCGTAATATTCGTAATAGCATCGTTGCACGAGTGGACTCTTACCTCTCGCATCAATCGGGTTCCCGGAAAAAGTCAAACGTGCAAGGCCGCCCGTGCCCTACGGTCAATCTTACGCGAGCATAATATGCCGAACCGCATAATCGAAGCATTCTCATAACTCAATGTCAACGACAAGGCAACGACTTAATCGATCGGGTGATTAATTACAGCGTATTTTTTCATAGTAGTCAATCAGCGATGCTGCCGGTTAATTTCGCACCAACGAGACTCCACGCCGTGCCGTGGAAGGTCGAACGACGTTATACATAAGACAATCAAAAAAAATCCCCTTCCCCCTATTACGGAATTCACGCCTCTGCCGGAAATAAAATAATACATAATCCAAAATCTCCTACCCTACAAACCATGAGCAACACTCTCGATTACCTCGTACAATCGCCTATAATTCGCTTTGACCATTAACCGCCGACTAGCTCCAATAGCTAGGTACGTCCCCAGCTTCTCGACGCGAAGATCAACCGAGTCAGAGCGATCGGCCTCGGTCCCATCCGTTCTCCCGCGGTCTCCGATCTTTCCTCTCATCCTCGAAAAGCCCGCGGTACACCCTGTATCTCGGTTTCCCAGCGCATTGCCTTCGGATTACGGCCGCGAGGCTATGCGGCCCGAATGTGTTGCATCTGCCCCGGCGAAAATCGGAGTCAAGAGAGGGAAGAACTTAGCCGACTCCGTACACGGAGGATCGCGTCGGTAGTCGCGGAGGTACACAGAGGCGAGGCGGTAACTCGGAGCGGTTGTTCGGAGCCGCATCGTCAGGCAAGCAGCCAGGTATCCGCGGTGGTGTTGGTGGGCGTTGACGCGGGGCCTGCGATGGGAAGCAGGGCGGCGAGGGGGGATGGGTGAGAGGCAGAGCCGGAGGGGCCGCTCGAGCGAGTCTGTTAATTGGACTAATTACAGTAATTACTGAAAGTTTCAGCGGGCTACGGTAGAGGAAGACGGAAGATACAGCGGTAATACGGCACCGCACCGCGCCGCCGCTCTCGCAGTTTGCCTGCATCGTCGCCACCAACACCGAGCGACTCCACCAACACCCTCGCCCATTGGCGCCGCTATGATACAGAGCCGGGTATTAGCGATGACGCGGAGTGGAGGGCCCTTGCGGCTGGATACGCTTGTTTTCGTATTTAACCCCCTTCGAGCCGCCGGCGTACTGCCTCGCGTCCACGAGTGGCCCCACCGCCGATTTCGATCCCTCTTCCTCCACCCCCCCCCCTCCGCCACCCCACGTTTTACCGCGTGCGTACAACGCCCGCCCCGGCGATGGACGTGCGGCCGGATTTGATAGAATTAACGATTATCATTCGGCATTAGGGCGGTATATCCTCTGGAGAGGGTCCCCCGGAACGGCCGGGGTTGCGCGTCGATGGTGGGAATTTGAAAATTGACACCTCGTTCCGGGCCCCTCGTGGGCGAGTGCTTTCTCGATGAGGGAGGGCAGGAACGACTCTACGACTCTGCGATTCGTTTCCGTGATTTGATTCCACCGGGTTAAGTGATTTCCAACGCGGGCCTTTCGCCCGCACGCCGGAGGGTCGGATCCTGGCAAAACGTCGCCGAATCCCTCTGAACGTTTCACGCTGGGCGGGATGAATTATCGTTCGTACGTCTTCATTAGCATTGATGGAATAGTGGCGATGGAAACTGAAATGAACCTTGAATGGACCCGTTCACGGGGTATCTGGCCTCTTGGTAGGGAATTGATCGTAGCGGCGGATGTTTTGACGTGAGGTGAAAAATACGTAAGCCTCCCCGGAGTGATCGATAGGGATCATTTTTCGGCGAGCACAAATGGATGCGGGTTAAATATCTCGTGCCGCCTTCCGAGGCCGCTCGAAGCGCTTTACGCTTCCGGGGTATTAATACCTCTTGTCTAATTAACGGATCATCCTATGCGAGAAATGATGTTGAATTTCTGGTGTTGCTTATAAATGCTAATGACGTGGAATCGACCGTTTTGAGCTCTATGGCTAGTTGGATACAACGTATTACTTATCTTTGACCCAGTATTACCACGATTATACATACGCGTTAATAGCTACGATGCAAAAATGTTGCTTATCGGGTTAATTATATACACAGACGTGGATAGATATAAAAGATCCCGTTTAATGGATGTGTAATAAAAAACAAGACTAATGATAGGGAGTAGGTACGAGTCGTTTACCATTTAATGGAAAAATACTTAAGAAACGCGCAATAAATAACGCGCACAATACAATCCAAATGTCATCTTATAAATGATAATTTACATATTATAGATACTACAATTTGCCCGATACGAGGAAAGTTTCGGTCACCGTGGTTCGCAATTTTTGATACCCATCCAAAATCCCTTCTCCTGAAAGCTCGATATATCCCGAGCTCGTATCCCCTTGGAATTTCGATAAGTGCAATTCGATATCCTCTCGTTTGTAACACACCGAACGACCCTATCCAGCGAGGCGTAATACACGGGAGACCACCCCTGATATTTTTCTAGGATCCGCCAGGCGGCGGCGACCGGAAGGGGCAATATAAGGGCGGCCTTATGGAAGAGGGAGAGATACGAGAGACGCTGGAAGAACGCGCGACGGTCCTTGCAATCTCATAATATTCCCGAAGGAAAGCGCGATCCCTGAAATCCCTCGAGATTTCAGCGAAATAAAGGTCGGCTTGGCAAAGGGGCGAGCGGAATGGTGATGAAGCCGAAGGTAGAGGATCGTGGAACGGGGAGCGAAGGCTACCCTCACAACCGTACCGTGTTCACACTGACGTACCCCACACGGATAAGGGTAGCTCGGGAAGCATGTGCCTGCAAAACTTGTCGAGGCGAGAGCAGAAGGTGGCAGGGGATGAGCGTCGACGAAGTGGTGTGAGATTAAAAAAAAAGCGAGGGTTTGGACAGGGGCAAAAGGGAAGGAAAGAGAGAGAGAGAGAGAGAGAGAGAGAGAGACAGAGAGATGGAGAAAGAGCAAGCGGGGGAAGGAGATGGAGAGAGATGGAGAGAGATAAAGAGAACGCGGGGGCGGTAAGGGGCGGAGGGGAGGTTTGCGGAATGGCCGAGGTTGCCGGTGCCGTCGTGATAAAAAGTAAATGAGGAACAAAGGTCCCGCCTTTAGCGGCCGGGGGATGGAAAATATAGGGACGAAAGGGAGAGAACGAGGCAAAGAGGGGGTCGGGCACGAGGGGCAGCGACCGTCGGCAGACGTGCTGAGAATAATGCCGGCGGAATTACACGGTTGGTAGCGAGTAGGTGTTGGTGGATCGACGGCGAAGGGTAGGAAAATCGAGGAAAATTAATTGATAGAGCCTACACAGGTAATTAAGTTTTCAGAACGCCTCGCCTTTATTCGACCCCACGGCGTCTACTTCCAAAGAGCCCGCCGGTCGTGATCCTCTCTTCTCGATCGTTTCTCACCCCTCAGTGCCGGTCTCAGACGTTCTTGCCGGTGCTCGAGGGTGGATACTTCCTCTCCCCCCTTCCTCTTTCTCTTTCCCGTCGCTCCGATAAATCATGGCCGCTCACAAACGCGCCCCGATCGGCGGAACCGGTGGATTTTTATTGGCTCCGAGTCGCAATTTATTTCACTTCGTTACGTCGATATCGAAAGTTGTTTGCCGCCTCGGCTCGAGCCGCGAGAGACGAGCGGGAAAGCGAGGAAGTAAAAATGTTTCATAACCAACGCCCGTATTGAAACGCATCTCGCTAATAATCGAGATGCACGTTGCTCCGCGTTTGCAGAGGCATAACGATAGAGGGATAAGATCTTATCCTCCTCCCGTTTCGGCCTCGTTGTCTTCAGCCCCTGGGGCGCTCCCGTGAATCGCCACGGCCCTGTCGATAACTCTTTCCGGCTGACTGCTTGTCAATGATGTTCCATTTCCGCCTTGCGTGACGCGTAAATTTGCGCGCCCCGATCTGGATGCGTCGGTACGATCGTTTGCGGGCGGACATGTGCCTACAGGCCGTATCGAAACTCACCGCCTCCGTCCGAGGAAAGGAACTGCAGCCCATCCTGCTACCTTTATAACGAGCGGTACGTAATCGCGAAATTATCCATAGATATTCTGGATGATATATCGATGGATGAAAGAGTATTTCAAAAATCCCTCCGCAACTTTCGCATCAATCTCACACACCGATAATCATCATCCGCCTAAATAATACCGTATACAGTACAATGTAAAAGGTATTCCAAAAAATAAATCTTGTCCAACCGCGCAAGTGTGTTGGGCACTATCATCGGTCCATCGGGGTATTTCTGCTCGCGAAATGGTTCGAGTGTTAAACAGTTTGCAAAGCGTTCCTAAGTATCGAGTGACAACACCGAAGTCCATTCCGTTCTTTGGACAGTGCTGTAGGCGTTATAGATCCCAACGCATACGTTGCACGGGCGCAAACGAGTTATACCAATTTGCCAATAATTGTTGCAGTTATGTTAATTCTCAATCAGCGACGCCGCTCGGTTCGCGTCCTCGCGTGCGTGTCATGCAAATTTGCCCGATGCATGCTCAGAGAACGACGCAGGTGGACGCTTCGGTCTGCGGAAGAGGAACGAAGAGGCCAAGAGTCGGATTGGACAAGAATGAGAGATGGAACGACCGAACGAGAGAGCGAGAGAGGGAGAGGGAGAGAGAGAGAGAGAGAGAGAGAGAGAGAAGTAGAGAGAGAGGGAGAGAGAGAGAGAGAGAGAGAGGGAGAGTAAGAGAGAGAGAGAGAGAGAGAGAGAGAGTGCCAAGGGGGTTAAGAGGGAAAGGGAGAGTCGTCGGGAAGAGGCAAGCGCAAGCGGGAAGCGAGAGGGACGAGCGTGTACGACGATTAAAGCAAACCCACCGCCGACGTTGATTATGGTTGCACGGATTGATTTATCGTGCTCGGCGGACCGTGAGCGCCCCAATAACACACTCGTTTGCGCTTTAAGAATCGGTGGAGGATCGTCCTTGGGCAGAGGTATTCGCGAGAACGAGGGGATATCGCGTTTTATGGATGTTTTATGGCCGCGGAGCTGTCCAAACGGGGGAGACATACGGCACCCTGCCAGGAGAACGAGGATGCTAACGGTGACGATGATATTTGGCGTCGCGGAAAATTCAGACATCGCACCGAAGAAACTCTTGGGGATATTCACGGCGAGATTGACGAGCTACGCACCTGTTCCGAGCATCAAATTTCGATTTGCGCTCTGCTCCATTAACGGAAGTGATTTGGGTCGTCTTTGTCCTCTACGATTCAGATGTTTCCGCAATCTGCCAGTATCTTGTATGCATGTTTAATTTAATTGTGATTAATGCCTCTGCTCGTACCGTTTATCCAATTTCCAAAGGTGACGAAGCGAGACTTGGAAAGATGCTCGTTGACTATTAAGCCCATCGCTGTACTTTGGCGGCATGGAAATTTTTGCTCGACGCACGCGAATTCTTGGTGATTACAAATAGGCTTTATCCTTATGGGGCTTCGGATATCCGAGAATTAATTTATATTTACATAAAAGCGCTCCCTTTTAATGGATATTTATGATACCAACGTAAATATCCAGTAATAAAAGCTCTGGTTCAAAAAATATCTGGGCGTGTGCGCCAAAAAGTCGAGCTTAAGCCGCTGTAAATATCAGTTTATTTATTACTCATTTCGGTGCATTTATACAATGACTTTTAGTATGCAGCGCAAATGCGCGCCGTAAAAAATACAGTTAATATTCTCGTATTTACACAAGGTATTACGCACTATCATATTATTGCAGAGAATATTTTATTCGACGAAGTAAAAAGGCCGGTTTAACGCGACGCCTCGTAACACGTCTGAGATCTCTTTTAAATAATGCAGTCGGAGAAGGTAAGTAATAAATAATCCCTTATACAAAGATTATATCTTTTCGATAACGACCGAAGAAAGCATGCAGAAACGTACACAGCGGGTGTATCACGCTGTGCAATATTTACTTCTACACGCGTTATAATTACATGTAATTGGATGCCTGTATATCTAACCCGGCCGACACAGTAACATCGACTGGCGACACGTGTTCGCGTAACGTTTGATCGATATCTAATTGCGAATATAACGTGCATTGACCATTGACGATATTTGAATACCCGATAGATGTCAACTGGTACTTGCGATTAATAGGACGGGCCCGGCGCTTCGTAGAGTCGCACTAATTCTCGGGGTATCAAAGGGGGAGATATCGAAACGAGCAGTCCCGTAATGGTCGTCGGTTTTGTAATTCCTCTTCTCCATTTCCTCCCTCCCTCTTGGCAATCCGGCGCTCTCGAGTCGGGCCTCGAATATCCACGTTTACTCCCCTATAAAAGTTTCATAGCCCGCTGCCATATTCTACGTCCACACGTCGTTAATTTTAGCGGCCGAGCGACACGCTTTATTTTTATCGACTGACCTCAACACGATCGTTAAACCCCGCGACCGGCTGTTTTTCCAACTTCTATTACTTTCGCGATGGCGCTGATGGAGGAACGACGGGGTCGGCGGTCTTTATCGAAATGTGACGCAGGATCTAAAACCGTTTCGCTTTGACGAGCTCGTTAATGCGGATACTATCTCTCAAATTAAATTGCTCGCGATTGGCCGGCTACATTATTCAGCGAGAATTTAATAAATACATATGAAGAGCGGGAGGCAGGGCGAAATGGGGTGCGCGTTTAATAATAAATTAATGTTTTGCCGGTCCATTCACGTGTCGAGGTTATCTTTCCAAATTGGGGTATACTCGTTTCGTCTATTTACATAATCATGTGCCGGTAATTATGTACGGGCAAATTAACGCCGGGCTATATGTCAGGGATTTAAAAATTAATACGGAATAATATGCGCATGCGAACGAAGACGTATCGCGCCCATGGGTAGCGTAATCGTCGGCTGGCACGTAGACGAGAACTTTTTATGCTCGATCAAGCAATTAAACTACCGAGGATCGTTGGCCGGCGCGGGCGCTCGCTCCTGTAACGATTTTACCCTATAAGGTGGCTCGTTAACGCATTATTTGCCGGTCAGGGGATATTCTCCGCTTTCAATTTTATCGATCATCGGCGGCCGCCAGAATATCCCGCGTTATCAATTTTTCCAAAATATCCTCGCGCAGCTCCAAACATTTTTCGCCGCGCACGGCTGTACGTTTTATTATAATTTGCGACACGTCGAGCATAACTGATAGCGGCAAGCAGGAGGGGAGGAGGGGGGGGGGGGAGGGCATTAAATATTCGTGGACCATCATGGCAACCATTAGCATCCGGTTTAATCCCAACGGGCGCTTAATCCACCGCCGCTAAAAATTGTCCGCGGCAAGCGATGAACCGCCCGTAGGGTGGCACCCTTCGTTACACCGCAAAGTCCCGGGGACGATCGATTCCGAGACGCTTGGCAGTCCGGGTTCTAGGTGCGGGAGTCGCGATGTAACCGGCGATACGACCAAAGGGCCTTCGCCGAGGACGAGGAGGACATGGACAACGACATCGGCCAGCGGCGGTACAACGACCGGCGGGACGGATCGTCGACAGGGGATGATCGCGATTCAGTCGGTTGACGTGGACGTCGATGGTGGGCGTGTCGGTCGAGGGATGGCAACGTGTCAATTTCGAGGAAACAGGTGCTCGACGCCTCTGTGACAGCATGTTCGAGTTCTGCGCGGGGTGATCCCCGACTAACGGCGGTCGCACGGCCCGGCGGAGGGGGGAGGGGGCGTAAGGGGGTGCGTTCCGTGCGCAGGCAACGTCCCCGTGCGCGTACGGCACGGCGCCTCGTCGTGTACGTGTAAGTCCTCCCGGGCTGGTGGAAAGGGGCAACACGGGATCGCGTGTTGAACATACACACGGTTAGCGCCGCGCACGAGGGGTCGGACGGGGGTAATGTCGGCTTGCCGGATGTTGGCAAGGGTTGGTAATAGGCCACCGCCAGCCCCGGTGAGTCCCTCGCTCACGGCTCCTCGTTCCTACGCCGGTCCGCACCCTCGTGATTGTATCAACAGCCTCATCAGGCTCATCCCCGGGGCTCTCTCCGCCCCCGGCTCGCCGTGCGCGACTCTCGACCGGCACCTACGGACCCCGTAACCCCGGAATTTAACCCGCGTGAACATCGGCGAGCAGCCAGTCGGCCAACCGCCGCCGTGGCGCGACCATTATTAATTGCCATCGCCTTCGTGGAGAGCGAGATATGGGTGGAAGAAGGGGAGGGGGGGGGGATAGATCGTGGAGCTGCCGTCTAACTTTTGATAGGATATCTTGGGATTCCCCTCGTCGGTCCGTGGCTTTACGGATTAGGGTTTTAAGTCGTCTCTGCTTGCCCTATCGTCACGAAATTTCAGCGGGACGCACGCGAGGGGTGGAAGGAGGAGGGGAGAGAGGGGGAGGGTAAGGCGAATACCTTCCTGAATAGGATTACAGAGTAACGAAGTGGAAACATTGTTTTCCCCGAGGAAGTACGGCTGAAGAGTGGGGAGAAGAGAGGCTGAAGAATTTTCTTTAGTTTTGACCAAAGGGCCCAGAATAGATTCATCCTTGCGACTCTCTTGCGTTGGCTGAAATTTGTTCTGGATCGGCTTGTTTGCGTCGGTGCTGTTTTCTAACTGTGGTACTCCCAACGGCGGTGGTGGATCGTTATGGGAAAATATTAGCGTATAAATTAAAGTGTAGGATGTAGGAAAGACCTTCGGCTAGGATTATCGATCTGACCGTAAATGTAAGTCAATATAATTCTACTGCCTAAAACGTAGGAGCAAGGGTGCCCGAGGGTTAGGTGACGTCATAGCGGAATTAAGAAAACATGACTCGACCCTCATTCGATTTAATGCGATTGCCGGAGGCCGAGGGGATTCTCCGAAAGGGGCTGCAGAGGCCGAAGGGTGTGTATCGAGAAGGGCCACGTGTTTGCGGGTGCGGCATAAGGGCTGAAGGAGGTAATGGATACGAGAACTCGTCGTTCTATACTCTTGATTTTCAAGGGGTTTCTCCCCCCCGTAGTAGGAGAGCGAGAGAAGGGGTGGACATTCACTTTCTATTTTGTATACCTCGTGACTCTTGAAAAACCACCCTCTTGTCACGCTCACTTCTCCTTTGAAGCTCCGCACCGACTCCGGGGGATATTTTTCGAGGGGCGGTACTTTTCTAAGACGCGCGGCGGCGAGAGAAACGCGAGTGTTACAGAGCGCAACGACGTGCAGCGAGGTAACGAGCGCGGAGAGGATGGATCGTGCAATCGAGCAGCTTTAATTAAGAGATCGTTCTTCCCCCGAGCTCGGAGTTGGCGCGAGATATTCCCCCGAGTGGTTACGTTATGCGGATAAACCCTGCGAAATAATAGCGTGGAAGTTACTAAATGTCGCAAAGTATCGCGAAGAACCGCACTAAAGGTCCGCCCCCAACCCCCTCGCTCACGACGTGAGATTTCCTCGGAGAGTAATTTCATAAGAGAAACAAAAGGCCAGGAAAGAAATCCGGTGCGCGAGACGGCATAAGGAGGATGGTAGGTTGGAAAGCGGGGGGGCTGGAGGGAGGGGGACATTACCGTCGGTGTAAAACAACCGTGACAAAGAAGATGCGCGTTGCAGCGCCACCGAGCTGGATCTTCCCCCCCCCCCTCCCCCCCCCTCCCACACTGTCGCCAGTCCTCCTTCACGGGCAAAGGAACGACGCTCATTAAAGGCGCGCCAACGGCTTTACTTTACTACGCGGGTCAAGATCTTCCCATTGTAACGGGAAAACGCGAAATATTCCACGGGTCCCAGTCGGACTTCTATTAAATCCATTAATATCATTAATTAAAGTAACGCAATGAACGGCGTGGTTCTGCAAACACTTCCCAGATTAATATCAAATATAAACATTACAATATCCGGGAGAACGCTGGCAGCCCTGGAGCACGTACTCCAGCGGCTCTCCAGCGTCATGAATTTTATTGCGCCGCGCCGCCCCGCACCGCCATCGCCGACCTTTTCCCCGACCGCAGATATGTATCCAACCGTGGGGAGAGAACTGGATGGACGTCGGCCCCAAAAAGCGGAAATGGCTGCCGCACGACAAATTGCCCGACGATTGGCCCCCACACGAGGGGATCTCCGTGCCGTGGAAGAGAAGCTTTTGCGTCGGGAACCTTCCCGTTCCTCGACTCATTAATTTCTCCCGGGTATAATCGCTCCGCCAGGGTGGAAAAGGGGAAGAGGGGGGCGGGGCGGGGCGGGGCGGGGCGGGAGGGAGGGAGGGTGGGAGTGCGGGGCCGAGGAAAGGGGCAAATCAAGCGAGGAGCGAAGCCTCGCGAC